>ML839608.1:29239-42842 GCA_009831015.1 Picea engelmannii | reverse complement strand
TCCCATAAGCGATAACCAAAATCATTAACACCATATCCAATAAAGGTACACTTCTTGGATTTTTCCTCAAGCTTTGTTCTATTTTATTTATCAATATGGACAAATGCTTCACAACCAAAAGTTTTCAAAAAAGAATAGTTTACCTTTTTTCTTGTCCATTCCTCCTCTGAAATTATACCATCCAAAGAGCTTGAAGGTCCTCTATTTATTAAGTAAACAACAGTATCTACAACATCTGCCCAAAACTGTAAGGGAAAACCAGCATGCAATCTCATACTCCTTGCACCCTCCATGATTGTCCTGTTAATCCTTTTTGACACACCATTTTCTTGTGGTGTTATTGGAACTTTCTTCTCTCTACGAATTCCATGGTATGAACAATAATCATCAAACTCCTTGCTGCAATATTCACCTCCATTATCTGATCTGAGACACTTCAACTTTTTTCCTATCTCATTCTCAACCAAAGCTTTCCATTTCTTAAAAGTATCAAAAACATCAGTTTTTTGTCGAATGCAATAAACCCAAGTTTTTCTAGTTGCATCATCAATAAAAGTAATATAATAATGAGAGACACCAAGAGATGATACCAGAGTTGGTCCCCATACATCTGTATGCACAAGTTCTAACCTTTCACTCTTCTTTTCTTTTCCGACTCTGAGAAATTTGACTCTCTTCTGTTTTCCATAAACACAATGCTCACAGAAGTCCAAATCAATTTGTTTAAGATCTGGCAACAAATTTCTTTTGTGAAGTATTTGCATCCCCTTCTCAGTCATGTGTCCAAGCCTATGATTCCATAGTGTTGTATCCACTCCTGTAGAAGCTAAAGAGATAAAAGAGTCAATATTACCAGTGCATAAATACAATATACCTAGCTTCTCTCCTTTCGCTATCACCAATGATCCTTTGCTGACCTTCCACGTCTTATCTGTAAATATGGATATACAACCTTCACTTGCCAACTGCCCTGTTGAAATTAGATTTTTCCTTAAATTTGGAACATGTCTTACCTCTTTCAACAACCATTGGTTTCCATTGCATGGTGCATCGTCACCCAAATGAACCTGTCCAAAATCACCTTGAACATAATCTAGAAAATGTTTCCAATGGGGTGTGGCATGAAATGAAGCCCCTGAATCTACTACCCAAGACTTAGAAATATTATCTACAGAAAGAATCAAAGCATATTGTAACACATCACCTGTTACATTTGCTTCCCGATTTCTCTCCTACTGTCCATCTCTTTGTTTCTTTGGATCTCTGCAGTCTTTCTTCAGATGTCCTTTCTTCCCACAATTTCAACACTGTATCTTTTCAAGTTTGGATTTGGATCTACCCTTCCTAGAATTCCCATGGTTCCCAAAACCCTTTCCTCTATCCTTTTGTCTTCCCCTGTTCTCCATGTTCAACACATTTCCTGATGTCTCACCTGTGCTTTTCCGTCACATTTCCTCACTAAGGATAACACCAAAAACATCATCAAATTTTAAAGTATTTGAACCAGAGACAGATTTACTTACAACCATGACCAAGCTGTTCCATCTTTTTGGCAATGAGCACAAGATTAGAAGAGCCCTGACCTCATCATCAAAGTCCACTTTTATAGAACTTAGTTGATTAGTAATCATATTAAAATCATTTAAATGATCTGCAATAGACCTACCTTCCGACATCTTCATATTAAATAATCTCTTCATTATAAATACCTTATTAGATGCCAAGGGTTTTTCATACAATTTGGCCAATGCGTCCATCAAATCCTTCGTTGTCTTTTCTTTGGAAATATTGAAAGCCATCGATGTTGCTAGGCTCAACCGTATCATTCCTAGACCCTTTATGTCAAGAATCTCCCATTCTTCGTCCTTCATAGCCAACGACTTCTTTGCTATTCTACCCAATGGTAGGAATAGATCCTTCTGATATAAATAGTCTTCCATCTGCATCTTCCATAACTGGTAGTTTTGGCCGTTAAATTTCTCGACCCTAAACTTTCCATCTTCCGACATTGCTCCCACTCGAACCAGGAACCCTCTTTTCCTGCGAGTTACCTTTCGCTCTAATACCAATTGTTAGAAAAATAGGACCACGGAGCAATAAAATAAAACAAATGCAGAAACAAAACACAAAAGATACACAATACAATAGAGACACAGATTTACGTGGTTCACCTAGTGTGGGCTACGTCCACTAGAGAAATTGACAGTTCCTTCGTTTATTATTATCTAGCATATGAAGGGATACAACCTACAACAAAATCGCTGTAACTTCCTCTTCTTTCTCTCACAGTCTCCTATCTCAGAATACAATATTCACCATCAGCCATAGCTGCAATACATTTCCCTCATAAAAGAGGATTGCCTTCTAGGGAAAAAAACCTAACATAATTTCTACCGTTAGATCTGCGACCTTATAATGAACGGTCCATATTTACAATGAAATTACAATACACATTTACAAGGCAATTTTGCCTTTAGGGGGGGGGGGGGTACCCCCCCTCTGCACTCCCCCGCGTGGAAGAGTGTACATACTTCTAGGGTGTAAATAATTCATGGGGTATAAACACGACTGAAAGTAAAATACCTTTGAATTAGGAAGATAATCAGGCTCCACAACCAACATTTACTGTGAAGGCATAGCCCCAAAGCTCATAAGTTGTCCAACAATGAATTTCCAAAGTGTGTATCTAAGACAAGTCGAAATAACCCACTAACGAGCCTTTTATTTGACAGAATGCTCTATAATTGATAGCTCAACACCAGTGATGCAAAATCTCCTTTCAGCCTCAGTAATCCAAAAGATCCACGTCTTACTATCTTTTAGGGAAGGAGAAAATGCGAAGAAGAGTTTTAGCGCCCAACTAGGAAAGAGAAGCATCTTACAATCCAAATTTCTAAGTGAGTTAAGCCCAATGATTTTCACCTTTCTACACCTTCTTACTCATGAAATGTTTCCTCCAAAGTTCAGCGATTCACACCCTTCCCACACCGCAATTAGCGATCTCATGCCTAGAAACATTATTGGCATTTTCTCTATGATTCCGTGAAAGACTCGGATTTATTCCCTTCTCCTTCCTTGGCTTTGTCCTCCCTTAGTGTCCCAACGAAGTTCTCTCCCTTATTGTATTGTTCTCCCCTTTTATCAATGCATTTTTCCTTCATTTTCTATCTCTACGAATTGGCACTTATTCACCCAACGGGTTGGATTTTAAGGCGAGCTGCATGTGCATGGAATCTCCTTTTGTTAATCTGTCCAAGTCAACGTTTAAGACTTCAACTTAAACTTTCATGGAGGTAAGTGATATTTGTTATTTTAGTTTTTTTCATTTTTTGTTTTATGTCATTAATTATACAATTAATTTTTTTATTGAACGATCAAATTAAGGTGTATTTAATGCTCAACGCAATGTTTATTAAAGGTTCCATTAAATGTTGTTAAATGTTCTTCTATCACTCCAAGAAACTCTCCTAGGCTGTAAGTCGAAGATGCCTGGTAACTAACTTTTTTTGGGAAATATTTTGTTAATAATTGATGTGGTTTTTTGGATCAAGATGAATATCTAGGGATTGGACTGTCTGTTTAAGACTGTCTAGAGATATCAAATATCACAAGGCCTTCTAGGAATGCAATCAGACAAGGTTTGATTAAATAGAAGAGAAGATAGCTATTGAACCAGATTATACTCATATAAAACAAGCACAATGGGTTTAAGAACTAAGGAAATAACTTATGATTCTTAACTTAATCAATCAGTTAGTGAGATGAWAGTCACATGTAKATTGAATAAGCSCCAATAAAGAAATCATTCACTCATAAGATATCAGAGAACAAAAAATAAAAAGTCTGACAACACAACTGAAGGAAGCTTGCAATGTTTCATATATTAAGAATAAGTCTCTCTTACAGTAGCAGCATGTAGAACCCAAAATCGAACCTTTAGTTTGTCTTCTATCCTAAGATTTATAGCTTTACAAAGTTGTTCTGGGATCCTAAAAACAAGGATCAGATATACTAAAAATAGTAACTCAAAATTCAGTTGCAAAAGAAGTGGGATGATTCTCCAAAATGAGGTCAATCCCAGATTTCTCTCTGGTTGATTGTTGGTGTAGTGCAGAATAGCCTCCCAAGGCTAAATGATGACTCTCAAATAGAGACAAAGTCGAATTTGCTGATGTGGCAAGGTGTCCTAATTTTCTGTCTTAATTAAAGATGTCCATAAACCTTTGAAACATCTCCTTTCTCCACAATTTGTCAAAAGTAACTGTTGGGCTAGACTTGATAATTCATTAGACGTTCATTCGAAAATATATCGAATCTTTTCATCTAAGAAATCTTTGATCTGTGTAAAAACTCGTTCATTCTGGACATAACAGGATTTCGGTGGTTACTTGGAAAGCTTCTGGGTGAATTAACTACCGAAAGCGCAACTTTCTGTGGTTAATGAACAATCGTCCTGTTCGCCTAAACCACCGAAACTGCATCTTTGGGAAAATTTCAAAACTTTGCAAAAATACTCACCTTGGATCCCTTTCTTGACACTCAGGGTTTCTTAGATGAGGCAGACCTTGTTCTTGCAGACCTGCGAACCTCTGCTGGCTGTATGAGGTGTTCTGGTGTGTCCATCATAGTTGTGGCTAAATTAGCCAAAGTTTTCAAACCGGTCTGCTCCTCTTTTGGTGACTGAAACTGCTTTAACTTCAGCCTCAGGATCCTGAGCTGTCTATACAGCTTCATATTTTCTCTGATCAATACCCTGTTTCTATCTTTAATTTTATCATGCTTCTCCTTTAGGGTTTGATTCATTTTGAACAGTTCTGCATTTCTGTCAGTGAGATCTGTGTTGGATTTTTTGATCACCCTCTCTAGAACTTCCATCTCATAAATTTGTTGTAGGAGCTTGTTGATTTTATGTGTTCTACCTTTCTTAGGCCTGCTTCAGGAGGATTTTGCTTCTTGTTGTCTATGGGTCTATGGAGGACTTGATGAAGGTAGATTTGAATGAAAACCTGCATCCTGTTTGGTCTGCATGTTATCCTGTGTCTCTGCCACCCCTTGTTCTGATTCATAATCACTATAAGGTAGATTGAGAAGGTTTTTTCCTATGGCAGGGTTTTTAGATTGTCTATCTTCAAACTATAATTTCCTCTTGATTCCTTCCTCTTAGGGGATGCTTTTATATGATCTCTTGGTATTGAGTTTCCTTTCCTTTTCTTGTGACTACTCTTGGGAGTAGGAGCTTTTATGCCTCTAGCTTTCTTAGTTTCTGCCTCTGGTGGTCTTTCTGTTTGAAATTCATTCCAAAAAAAAAAGAAACCCCACTCAATTTGTTTCCTCTGCAGAGCTTCTCTCACAAGAAGAGTAATTAGCCCTTGATGTGATAATATGCTGCTAACCTTAGCAGGCTGGGATTTCACTTGTCTTGCCATCTTTGTCAGGGTTTTGTGAAAGAAGTGAGGCAGGTTTATAGGCTCTCTGCCTGTGAAATGATTCATAAGTTTAAAATGATAAAACATTACCCTTTTGTAGCGCCCTTCACAATTGATATACACTAAAATCGCCTTCAACAAGGACTGCCACTTTGGTTCCAAAAAAGACATGGGGATATCCTTCTTCCAGCTCAAAGCTTTATGCAGAGGTAGCAAATATGACATGAATTCTATGTTTGATGGTGAGGTGGTCTTGAACCAACATTCTCGCGACCTGGGTAAACCTGTGTATTCGAGAATGGATGCTTCATCAATGATAATTTCCTCCTTGCCAATTTTAGCTGTCCTTCCATCATATGTACTAGCAAATGATTCGGCCACCTGCTGGTGAAATCTGGTTAATTTCTCACAGTATGCAAAAACTCCAGTCTATTTGAAAAATTCAGCCACTTCTGGGTGAGCTTCTAAAAACCAAACTCCATCTACCTCAGATCTCAAAGTTGGCCCTGCTTTCGACATGGGACAATGCTCAGTGTGCCTATGATTATGGGAAGCTAGATGTTTGGGAGACAATGACTCTAGAAATTAGGCAGACAACGAATATCATTCATAAAAACCCAGTGGAATTGGGTAACACAAACCGAGTTCGGAAAACTAAGCTAGTTCCGGGTGACCGTTTGACTGAGACATGCCGAAACTTCATATTTTCGGAGGCATTTCTATTTCTGAAACTGAAAGAGAATAGATTCTGAGCTTACCTGATAACCCGACCAGGCTTACTTGACTCGAGAGTGCTTGCTGGACTTAGTGACACTTTGACAATCGCCAGAGAACGCGGGATCGGGATTCTTGAAAATACGACTTACTGATGAAATCGCGAGCTTATGGTTATCTTCAACAATCTCCGGGATTCATAATGACTCATCGAGGTTTCAAATGAGGGAATAACCTGATAATGATTGTTAAAGTAGTTGCAACTGAAATGGAGGGTAGCTCCGTGCAATCATACCTGCCAATCACCGCCCTGTGTGGATTTGAAATGACCAATGTGGTTGATAAGACACAGGGGCTTCAAACCTTTCTGATGGACACCACGAACGTGCATACCCTTCCCCATGGTGAGCTTTTGACGGTTGTATTTTTAATCATTGCGCCAACTTGACAGCTGGCTTGTGCGAAAGCGTGAGCTTTCCATTTTTCCCGTTGGAACACTTTCGGTGGTTAATCGCCTTTTTGCTTTGACCCCTTAACTGCCGAGAACTAAGACTTTCGGTGGTTAATGAGCACATTGTAGGCTCACCTAAACCATCGAAACTTGATATTTTGAATTTTTCTTGACCGAACGAAAATCAAAACTTCTTTTGAGCTTGTTTTCAAAATACAGACTCTCTAACCTACTTACAAAAATTTAGACATAAAATTTAGATCACAATCTATCACCTCAAAAAGAAAAAAATCCACCAATTTATTTGAGGAGATAACATGTTCCACCTAATTTTTATTTAAGGCTCAACTTGAAAGTTTATTAAAGGGGAAATTAAAGGTTATTTAAACGTTCAAATTAAATGTTGATGTCCGATGTCTGATATGTTTCTTTATGCCTCACCAGTTGTTTTAAAAGAGGATTAGGCCCACCTCAATTAATCCAAGGAACAACCACAGATCCTCCTAGCACTTGAATAAGGATAAAGTGTGATAATTTAAGTGATTAAATTTTTTGGTGCGCCTTGAGTAAAGGAGACATGTGATTTCTTGTAGTTATTCCCTTGCGACCTGAATTTAATAAATTAGACTCTTTGTGTGCGCTAGAATTATACTATAATATATGTTGGTTAGATATGAGACTTCTTGTGCACAAAGAAATATTGATGTAAAGAATGATTGTTTAGATATTGGACTTCTTGTGCTATGAAAACTTGTTGATGTGTAATGACTAAGTAATGGGTTCTCTAGCGCCATTGATTAATGTTGATTTTGGATGGATTGTGTGATTATTTCATATGCATCCTAATTTAATAGATAAATACCTTGTGCCATTGATTATGCTGTGATTAAATAATTGGATTTCTTGCGCATTGGATTAATGATGGATGTACAATGATTTAGCTTGATTACTCATGTGCATTGCAATAATGGTGATTCATGATTAGTTTAGTCATTAAATCTACTTGCACGCCTTAAAGTTTAGTAGGCATGTGATTGCTTCATCATTATTCTCTGGCACCTTGAATCTAATTTTTGTGTCATGAATAAGTTGCTAATTGATCTTGCATCATGAATTTATGCTGACATATGACTGATTTGGTAACTAGTTTTCTCTTGCACCTTTACTTAAGTTGACATGTGATTGTTCTCAATCTTGTTTACTCTCACGCACGATGAATATTTTTAATGTTGATGAATGATTGTTAGAAATTGATATCATGTGCGTCATGAATTAAATGCTTATGTCTAATTGATAAGGATGATGATTACCCTTGCGCCATGATTAATTGATGTTTAGGATTTATGGATTGATGAGATCGATGATCATAGATGCTGTTGATTTAGCTAGTTTCTTGGATTGATTGTGTTAGTGGGATGTAGACACCTCCTTGTTCCTCAGAACAATCGCCATCCCCGAGACCTTAAATGGTCAAAATCAATGGGAACTTGGGCTTGAGTTTTGCTTATGTGTCCTGGAGGTCCTAACCTTGCAGGGTAGGTTGGGCAGGTAGTCATTTTATTGTTCATTATCTGATTGATCATTGTTTATAAATTGTTCAAGATGATTTGGTGTGTTAAGAGAATATGCTATTTACGATTATGTCTCGACATCCCTTGTTTATGCATTGAATGCGTTGTTATTTATTTCAATGATATGTAGCTGAAAATGATTTCAGTTTGTGTCGTTATTCATTTATGATTGATGTGTTGATATATGTCATTACTAAATTGTGGATGCGTCAGTTGCGACATGATTTGATTAGGACGATGTGTCGTGTGTAATTCCTTACTTATGATGTTGTTGATTAGGCACTGTTATGATCATGTGTCGATGTTAATTTCGTAATGCAATTTTTTTTTCTTTTACCTTTTGTTTTTCGCTTTTTATTAGGCATAACGAAGTCTGTTATATATGGTATCATAGCAAGTTTAACCCTACGACTGTGGATCATCACACCTTCCACTGTATTTTACACTTGATATTGGTTAGAGGACGCTGCAGAGGTTCGTAACACGGTGCTAAGGGAGGAGATGCTGCCTCCAATAGTTCCCGCACCAGAGGGGTCTAACCCGCAAGGAGGAGAAAAAGTATTTGGGCATGAGAAAATTTCTGTGCGGGATGCGTTGGTATGATGAGGTCCTTTTAGAGGATGTCAGAGGCCTTGATTACCAACTAGATAGAGATGAGGCCATGGAGCCTGTACCCCTTGAGGGTTCACAACGCACCTCGACCGATACTGGTAACATTCACAGGGAACTCGAGAAGGTCAAGTTTACCGAGTTATTGGGTGCCACAGAAGACATAGCCGCTGAGGTATGGTTGGGGAACATGGCGATGTGCTTCGCACCTCACGATTACACCTCCAACATGAAGGTCTGCGTAGTGGTATTTCAACTGAAGGAGGAGTGCTCTTCTATGGTGGAGGATGATTTTACCTCAACTAAACATGGCCTCCAAAGATGTTTCATGGGAAATGTTTGAGGAATGGTTCTGGGAGATGTATTTGTCAGAGGAATTCATTGAGATCCAACTCAATGAGTTCAACACCTTACAATAGAGTGGTCATACTGGGCTAGAGTATGAGGCCAGATTTAAGGAGCTACTTCGGTATGCTCCACATATGAACATGGAGAAGTTGAAGGTCAACAAAATATGTTCGACCTTCACTCCAACATTTGTGCAAAGGTGAGGATCCTAATGCCTCAGGTGTCACACGATGTAGTCCAGGAAGAGCTGGCAGTGGGGAACATGGTAGGACTCTTGCAAGTCTGATGGACATATGACATTTGCATTGTAGTAGTGTCGCCCACAGTAGCAATGGTTAGGAAAGTTTAGATAAGGAAGAGCCGGCAGCGGGGAACAGGGCAGGACTCTTGCAAGTCTGATGGACATATGACATCTTCATTGTAGTAGTGTCACCCACAGTAGCAATGGTTAGGAAAGTTTAGCAGAATAGACCAAGAGCTTAGGATGGTAGTCCAACAACTTCTACTTCAGGGAAGAGGAGTATTGGACCAAAGAATGTATGATGGACATGTGGAAAGCCACAATACCAACACAACTATCTAGTTGAGAGGGCCAGAGTGGCCAGATCAACATGACCCACTACAGTTGGATATTTGGGCGAGGCCCACAAGATTTACGCAGTAGTGAATAACTGCCAGACCGAGCCCCAGTCCAGTGTGCTTGAGACATTAGGCACAATCACTGACAAAAATTTTGGTTTTGGACATAACTAGGTACTACAGAAGAGCATGCACAAGGATGCAAGTTATATGAATTCTTAGCGTTGGAGATAAAGGGCATGGAGAAAGGATTAGAAAACCTTTCGGTAGTATGAGTGTTTGTGTATGTGATTCCCAGAAGAATTACCAGGTTTTCCGCCTGAAGGAAAGATGGAATTTACTATCAACGTAAAATATGGAATTGAATCGATAACAAGAGCACCTTATCAAATGTCAACCCCTGAGTTACAGGAGTTGAAAATGCAACTGAAGGAGTTGTTGGACCTAGGACTTATATGCCAAGTGTGTCACCTCGGGGTGCACCTATTATTATCATATGGAAGAAATATGGGTCGTTGAAGCTCTATATTGACTATCGTCATTTGAACGAGGCAACAATCAAGAACCCATATCCGTTGCCAAGTATAGACACTTTTATTGATAAATGGAAATGTGTGACAGTGTATTCAAATATTGACTAGAGATCAGGTTATCACCAGTTAAAAATTAAAGAGGAAGATATTCCTAAGACCTCTTTCAAGACGTGGTTTAGACACTACAAGTTTACAGTTTGGTCATGGGGACAGAAAAACACCCCAGGGGTATTCATGAGCTTGATGAAAGGGGTGTTCCACGAATACTTGGAATTTTTTTTTCAAGTATTTATTTATGACATATTGATATATTCTCTGATTATGGAAGAACATGACAAACTTTTACGCTTGGTACTATAGTGTTTACGAGAGAACAAATTACGGGAAGCTGTCGCAATGTTATCGAGGATTTATTGCTTAGGGAATGTTATATCCAACAAAGACATCGCTGTGGATCCTATGAAGATAGAGGATATTATGGAATGGTTGGCCTTGAAAAATGTACCAAAAGTACACAACTTTTAGGTTTAGAAGGATATTATAGATGGTTAATTGAATGTTTTATGAAGATATCAAATCTGATCATGGAATTACAGAAAAAAAACAAGACGTAGTACGAACCAAGAAGTGCATGAAATAATTTTGAAGGCTCATTGGTCTGTTGAAGACAACGCCAATACTAAAGGACCCCAAATTGGACATGGATTCCTTGGTATACACAGACGTGTTCAAGGAAGGTTTGGGCAGAGTGTTGATGCAAGATGGACAAGTGATCGCCTACATCTCAAGGAAATTAAGAACACATGAGGACAAGTACACAACACATGATTGGGAGTTATTGGACATTATATATGCTTGGAGAATGTAGAGACACCATCTTATTGGAGGGAAATTCAAACAAAAGATCACTATGGAATACAACACCTTTTATGCAAAGTGACTTGAACACGCGACAAAGGCATTCGTCAGAACTTCTTAGTGAGTACAATTTTGAGATTACCTACATAAAAGGAACAATGAATAGAGTGGAAGATGCATCGATTCAGAGACCACACATATTTTTGGTGATGCCAATATAGACAAACCTTCATGAAAATATTCTGACTATACAACGTGATGATGATTGGTATAAATAAGTTAAGGAAAATATCGAACAAGACACCATGTTGGTACCAAAATTGAGGGATTTACTATGGACAACGACGGATTAATGAGGTTTAATCACCAGATTTATGTACCGCCTAACTACGAGTTGAGAATTTTGATCTTAAACAAGGCTCATAGAGAAATGTACATGACTCATCCAGGAGTCATGAAGTTGAGGGGAGACCTTAATCCCTTATTCTTATGTAAGGGATGAAGACAGACATAGTTAACTATGTGGCGAGGTGTCTGGAATGTCTATAAGTAAAGGATGAACATGGATATCTGGTAGGATTACTACAACCACACACTATTCCAAAATCAAAATGGGAGGTAATTTAGATGTAGTTTATCATTGGATTGTCGCTGAGGGCAAGGAGGCACGACTCAATTTTTGTGGTAGTAGACACTCTTATGAAGAGTGCATATTTTTATCCTTGTGTGTACGACAGATCAGGTGCCAGACATAGCTAGAGTTTTTATCAACGAGATTATGAGAATGCATGGAGTGCCTAAGAGGATCATATATGATCGAGGATTGATGTTTACTAGACAATTTTGGACTAGTTTCCAAGAGGCCTTGGGAACCCAACTTAACTTTAGTACTGCATATCACCCAGAGACAGATGGGAAGACAAAAGGAAAAAACCAAATCTTGGAAGGTATGTTGCGTATATACATGATGGACCAATATAAGCATGGGGAAGAGTTCTTTCCATTGGTAGAGTTTGTGTACAACAATGGCTATCAAAGCACCATTAAGATGGTGATATTTGAGTTTCCTTTTAAGAAACCATGTCATACACCTTTGAGTTGGGATCATCTTGAGGATAGGATCCTGGTAGGACCATAATTGATCCAAGAAATAGAAGAGAAAATGAAAATAATAAGACAAAGGATTAAATAAGTGCAAGATTGACATAAGATTTATGCTGATGTGCATCACGTTGACTGCAGCTATGAAGTGGTGACCTCGTTTTCTTGCTGGTGAAACCGTACCAGAGTTTGATTAAGTTCAAAAGGAGTGCTAAAACCTCTCCTAGGTAGTGGGGCCTTTCAAAGTTGTGCAAGGAAGGAACCCATGGCCTATCAACTGGCCTTGCCTCATTCATGAAGGGGTATACATGATGTTTATATGTATCTATTTCGCGACATTATGTTAGTGATCCTACACATGCATTAACATGAGTTCCTTGCAGGTGTCAGACAAGGGTGCGCTCACGACAGAGTCAATCCGCATTCTGGACCATCACATTCGACAACTACATCATCGAACAATTGATCAGGTCAAGGTATAGTGGGATAATTATAGTCCACACTCAACTACCTGGTAGGATGCATATGATATGCGCCAGTAGTTTCCATTTTTGTGTGATAGTTAGAAACTTAGATGTTGTCAGATACGTTATTTACTACACCTATACTCTGAAACTTTGGGATGAAGTTTAAACCAAGGGGGGTGTATGTAACATATTGCTCTTTCACACACATTATTTGACTTATTCCTTAAGGAAACTTGCATGCAAGTGATCCAATTTTGTATATGGTTTTATGTTTCTCTTATGCATTTAGATGACGATGTTGTTGGATTTTGGTGTTATGTTATTTGATATCTATGTATAGAAAGGTGCTAATGACGGGCAAGACACTCGACAGATTGAGTATGCCAATGGCATCAAGGGACTTCCCTGGGAATCTTGATCGAGTTAGGGAGTGGACTATATATGGTTGGGTGTTTCTATTTATGCATATGTGACATATAATTGGGTATATTATGATGTTGTTTATGGGTCGTTGACAATGTTTTGTTGATGTATGCATGTTGATGATTTCTTGCTAATCAAACTCACATAAGGATTAAAGGGGTCATGCACATCAACCATATATTGAGGGAGAGGTGTGGAAGCATCCTTTCCACAACCTACTAGCACTCTCGTCATGGCTTGAATTGTAGTTTAACGATTAACTAGTTCGAGACATCCACAATGTCGTGAGGGCAGAATGAGACAATCACTCATGAATATTCTAATGGGTGTGCAATAAGGCAGGGTCCTTATTCCTTAGAGGCCCTTAGTATCTCACAAGATCTCTTGATGGAGTATTGACTCCAAGGGTTGGACAACTACGAAAATCAGTCAAAGGCAAGTGGCATCCTTGGATCACGTAGTGCATCTTGAAGGGCACGCCACATAAATAAAACTTGAATAAAGGTGAGTGGAACCCTTGGAG
>ML839608.1:0-29189 GCA_009831015.1 Picea engelmannii | reverse complement strand
TAGAGTCTATATTAACTAGAGAAGAATCCCATGTTTAACTCAACATATATTTAGAAAGGTGTTAGTCATAAATTGGGAATAAAGGAATATAAGACAACTGGGAGGGATTTAAGGAGCACTTTTAGGAGATGTGAGGGAATTTGACATTTAATTAAATTAAATAAGTGAATTTCTGGTGTAACTAAGGGATTAGGTGACAAGTGCATGGGGGAGAGTACATCCTAATTAATTTTTAATAAAATGAATTAAACCTGCAAATGGAAAGTGGTCACTAAGAAAAAATATATAAAAGTAATGGTTGAGAAGAGGAATGAGGGATGACTGGTATGCGCAAAGTTATGTTGCCAAAATTTATTTAACTGATTTTTCTTGTGATACCCAACTCGAAAAAAGAGAGTGGTAGCTCGACCTTGTGAGGTGAGCTGGGAGCTAGAGTTTCCTGGTTGTGGTTACGTGTGGCCCCTTTGCGGCTTGAGGGATTGAGGGGGAAGAAGAGTACCCCTAGCATAGGATGGGAGGTACTGGTAAATTATTCATGGTCAAAAAGTGGGGAGTTGGATGGAGCACAAGAATGGGAGAACCTCTTCGAATACTCGTCATCGACTATGGTATTTTATCAAGTATTTAGTTGTATTCATATTAGGATTTGAAATCTTTAAAACTTTGTTTTCTTGACGTTTGCTCCATATTGTTTGTGAGATGTCACGAGAATAATATTTTCCTAAGGTTTTGTGAAATGTATGTTGAATAAAATGGTTCTGCATCGATATAATAGAGTTTCTTGAGATTTTCCTTAAACTGATATTAATTATAACTTGAATTAGACATGTCTTGATAGCTTTATTGAATCTAGAAGATCATTTCTGGAATGGTTGTTATTGATTTCTAAAAATAATTAATGGTAGCCAAGATTATACGTGCAGAATGGCAATTACTTAGTTGTTGTCCATGATTGCATATCCGAGTTTAATAATTATCTGTTTATAGAATACGATTTATGTAGAATGAGTTATGATTGCATGTGGTTGAATGGGGTTTTTATACTGATGTGCTTGGGCAGACCTTGAAGAAAAAATAACCCTTGGTTTTTTCTTTATCCGATTCCATTCACTTCAAACCCTCACCCAACGAATTTTTCCAAATGACTCTACCTCGACTCCTTATACTATCCTTTATATTGAGTAATTAAACCAAATCCAGAGCTCAAATTGCAAGAACAACTCGGTCATCGATTGGCGTGGTCTCTGTCTTTGCCTCAATAATTGGGTGGTAAAATATCGCTTGACCTAAAGGTTCATCACCTAATCTATCACTGCATGCATTAGATTGTGTATCATTTTTAGTGGCAAGGGACATATTGTGTTCACTTAGCAAGCAAACATGCGGTTCCAACCATTTGTTCAACCCTGTAAGCTGATCTAATATGCGCACAATCCATTCTCCTCCATTGGCCAGCCCATATTTACTATGAAGGCATAGCCCCAATGCTCATAAGCTACCTAACCACAAATTTCAAAAGTGTCTATCTGAGACAAGTCGAAAGAACCCACCGACGAGTCTTTTATTTAGCAGACTACTCTACAATTGATAGCTCAACACCATTGATGTGAAAGCTATGCTCATCCTCAGTAATCCAAAAGCTCCACATATTACTATATTTTAGGGAAGGAGAAAACGTGAAGAAACTTTTTAGTGCCCAACTAGGAAAGAAGAGCATCTTACAATCCAAATTTCTAAGTGATTTAAGCCCAACAATTTTCACCTTTTTACACATTCTTAGTCAGAAAATGTTTCCTCCAAAGTCCAGCGATTCACACCCTTTCCACACCGCAATTAGTGATATCCTTCCCAAAAAAATTATGGGAATTTTCTATGCAATTCCATGAAGGACTCGACTTTCTTCCCTTCTCCTTCCTCAACATTATCCTCCCTTAGTGTCCCAACAAAGTTCTCTCCCTTACTATGCGGTTCTCCCTTTTTATCAATGTTCTTTTCCTTCATTTTCTATCCCTATGAATTGCCACTTATTCACCCAATGGGTTGGATTTTAAGGAAAGTTGTGTGTGCATGGAAGCTCCTTTTGTTTAGCTAGCAAACTCAATGTTTAAACCTTCAACTTATCCTTGCATTAGGGTAAGTGATATTTGTTATTTTAGTTTTTATCAGTTTTTATTTTATGCCATTAATTATACAATTAAAATGTTTATTGAATGATCAACTTAAGGTGTATTTAATGCTCAACCCAATGTTTATTAAAGGTTCCATTAAATGTTATTAAATAGTCCATCTAATGTTTATTTAAGGCTCAACTTGAAATGTTATTAAAGGGGAAATTCAAGTTTATTTAAACATTCAAATTAAATGTTGATGTCCGATGTCTGATATGTTTCTTTATGCCTCACAGGTTGTTTTAAAATGGAATTAGGTTTGCCTGAGTTAATCCAAGGAACAACCAAAGATCCTCTTGGCACTTGACTAAGGCTGAAGTGTGATAATTTAAGTGATTAAATTTGTTGGCGCTCCTTGAGTAAAGGAGACATGTGATTGCTTGTAGCTATTCCCTTGTGACCCAAATTTAATAGATTAGACTCTTTGTGTGCCCTATAATTATACTATAATATATGTTTGTTAGATATGAGACTTCTTGCACACAAGGAAATATTGATGTAAAGAATGATTGTTTAGACATTGGACTGCTTGTGCTATGAAAAATTGTTGATGTGTAATGATAAGGATGATGATTACCCTTGTGCCATGATTAATTGATGTTTAGGATTTATGGATTGATGATATCGATGATTGTAGATGTTGTTGATTTAGCTAGTTGCTTGGATTGATTGTGTTAGTGGGATGTAGACACCTCCTTGTTCCTTAGAACAGTCACCAACCTTAAGACCTGAAATGGTCAAAATCAATGGGAACCTCGTCTTGAGTGTTTCTTATGTGTCCTGGAGGTCCTAACCTTGCAGGGTAGGTTGGGAAAGTAGTCATTTTATTGTTCATTATCTGATTGATCATTGTTTATAAATTGTTCAATATGATTATGGTGTGTTAAGAAATGACACTATTTATGTTTATGTGTCACCATCCCTTGTTGATGCATTGAATGCATTGTTATTTATTTCAATGATATGTAGTTGGTAATGCTTCCACTTTGTGTCGTTATTCATTTATGATTGACGTGTTGATATATGTCGTTACTAAATTATGGATGCGTCGGTTGCGACATGATTTTATTAGGACGATGTGTCATGTGTAATTCCTTACTTATGATGTTGTTGATTAGGCATTGTTGTGATCATGTGTCGATGTTAATTTGTTAATGATTTTTTTTTTTACCTTTTGTGCTTCACTTTTTCTTAGGCATAATAGAGGGATGTTACATGCCCTTTTAGTTTAGTGCTAAGATTGCATATATATTGCATCCCTTGTGCATACTCTTCTGTATATGTAGAGAAGAAATGAATCTCAAGGAGACCCCTTGGTTCCTTCCTATAATCACTCTACTTCGTCCCAAATCATCTGTCAAACTTAACCGTTTCATCTTATAGTTGAGTATCGCATCATGCGACTCCAACCAATCCATACCAATCACTATATCATAAGATCCTAATATCGTGACATATAGGTTGGCATTCGTTACAAAATCTCTGAATTTAATGCTACAGTCTGTAATGTTTCCTCCAACCTTTTGTTTAGCACCCAATTCCATTTCTACGTATTTGAAGTCATCCTGCTCAACTGCCTTTACCTTAATTCACTTTAGTGTTGCACTAGAGATAAATCTCTCTATAGCACCTGGATCTATCAAAATAATAAAATTTGGGTCGACAATCAACCTTGGTGTCTCGAGCATAGTGGACTGGTGCTTGTACTGATGGTTATTCACCGCTGCATGAATCCTATGGGCCTTGCCTAAATATCCCATTATAGTGGGTCCTTTTGATCCGACCGCTATGGCCTTCTCAATCGAACAATATCAATGGTAATGTGAATCTCCACATGCCCAACATCTGGTCTTTGGTATAGTACTCCTGGTCCCCAAAGTAGAAGTTGTTGGCCTAGAAGTATGTGATCCTAGTTTGTTCTGCTGAACATGGCTAAAATGTTGCTGCTGCAGGTGACGCTATTGCTGATGTGGTGGTCCTCTGCTGAGGATTCTATCATCACGGTGTCATGAAAATATTTCCTCTAGGAATATCTCTATTCCCTAAAGTATGTCTAGCTGGTGTATGATGCTACTACACTCCTAATGTGATCTGCCCATTCGATCTAGAAGGAGTCTTTCCCTGAACCTCACTTCCCAACTCTTCATCATCTATGAGGGCCTTCTGGACTGCATCATGCAATTTCTGAGACATTAAGATCCTCACTTTTGCATGAATGTTGAAGTTATGGACAAACACATACTTGTTTACCTTTAACTTCTCTATGTTCAGATGTGGAGAATACCTAAGTAGCTCCATGAATCTGAACTCATAATTTGGCACCATACGACCACCCTATCGTATGGCATTGAACTCAATAAGTTGACACTCAATGAATTCCTTGGAGAAGTACCTATTCTGGAACTGTTCCTCGAACAAATCCCATGACATGTCTTCAACGACCATGTTTAGTTGAAGTAGGAGCATCTTACACCATAGAAGATAAATCCCCTTCAATTTAAAGACCTCCATGTAGAATTTCATGTTGGAGGTGTAATCACGAAGTGTGAAGCACATCACCATGTTCTCCAACCATGCCTTGGTGGCTGAGCCATCCGGGGCACCCATGAACTTGAGAAAATTTACCTTCTCGAGTTCTCTATGTATGCTAACACTACCATCTAGAGCATGTTGTAAACCCTCATTGTGTATAGACGCTCTGCCCTCATCTCTATCCAGTCAGTTAATCAATGCCTCTAACATCCTCTGAAAGGATCTCATCATACCTACTACATCTCCCACAACAACTTGTTCTTGTTCAGTGATTTGTTCTTCTCCTTGAGGGTTAGACCCCTTTGGCATGGATTCTATCGGAGGCGTCACACCTCTTCCTCCAACACCATGTCATCTACCTCCACAATTTCCTCTAACCATGATTACCTGCATGGAAAATTTTCAAGTTTTAATTAGTGATATGATTTAAATAAAAAAATTAACACAATGGAAGGCATAACGGTCCAAAGTCACAGGGTTGGACTTGCTCTGATACAATATGTAACGAGCCCTCCATTAAGAAAAAAAATAGTGAGTACAAAGAGGTAAGTTTTTTTTTTAAACAAACGTTAAGACAAGTGACATGCATCACAACATATATTAATAAACATACAATCAATTTCATCACAATCAAATGAAAGCAACATCACTATTATTCAATCAACCATATCTCATAAACATAACATAAGGAAGCTACCTATCCAACCTATCCTGCATGGTTAAAACCTCCAAGACACATAAGCAACTCTCAAGTCAATGATTCATCCAATTGATTTTCACCATTTAAGGTCTCGGGACTAGCGACTATTCTAAGGAACATGGAGGTATCTAAATCCCATTAATCCAATCATAAGTCTAAATTCAACTAGATTTATCAACCATATTTAACCATCAATTCTTCATGGTGAATAGAATAAACTACCTTGCCCAATCAAACTTCAAGAAATAATTAAGTCAAAATGAGTACGAGGATATTACATAAATACTAATGAGAACCCTATGAGCATAAGTACAATCTTAGTATTAGATAGAGATCAAATTCTAATCATAATTATTTCATTTGGCATTACTACTTGAGACTTTTATTATTACTCATCATATCACTCATAAATGGAGACTATGATAAGAACATTATACATATCACCTATTCCCATTGAACAACCAAGTGTTGATCTATTAGATAATTCTTACCCTAAAAAGTATGATTTACCAAGTACACAATATCAATTCCTCCACTACATTCCCTTATTATTTTCTCTAGAAATATCCCCTTTATCATTCTAATTACGAATTGACAGTAAAGAAACTAACTAATATAATATACATCTTACCATACATTAACATGGATACCTTAACTAGGTAGTATGACACATAAGAAAGTAAGGTGAGTTTTAGTGTAAGAACTTCATACCATAATCCACTAAAAGATTACAAAGACTAGTGGAGCATTAACATTAACTTAACCAAAGTTTTTATTCTCCCTATGTACAATTGGATTTAGAGCTTAAAAATCCTTTATAATAATTTAAGGACGACCAAGCCTTATTAAGAAATATATAAAGAACTAAAGAAGATCAAAATCTTATTAAGCAATATCAAGATTCCAATGCTACCTTACATATCCATCAAGAACTAAGAAGCGAATCATAACAAGAAATATGCAAATATTTCAAGGTAATTTATATATCCATTAAAAAGAACTACAAGGACATCAAATCATCCCATACCATATTACTAAGATTGACATGTAGACTCTTGGGTTATAATAAACAAGATTTAAGGGTGAATTATTCTTTAAAGAAGGGAATTTTTACATTTAGGTTTAGGCCACAAGTTCACAAACTTCCCTTCATTAAAATTTCAAAAATCATCAACAAAACACTTAAAGAAACTATACCTAGGTGACGATTAACACTCAATCTCCCAACCAGCAGGGTTCCAAAATCTATTCCAGCCCTTAATTTGATGCACATAAAAAACTGACACATGTTCCGGACCTTAATCCAGTGCACAACACAGAATGACACTCATTCCATACCTTAATCCAACACACTGCACAGTTCGACACTCATTCCTGACCTTAATCCAACACACACCACAGTCTGAAACTCGTTCTAGACCTTAATCTGACACACAAAACAGTCTGACACTCATTCCAGACCTTAATCCGACAAACAACACAATCCGACACTTGTTTCAGACCTTAATATGACACATAGCACAGTTCGACACTCATTCTAGACATTAATCTAGCACACAACATAGTCCAACACTCATTCCATACCTTAATCCAACACACAACACAATTCGACACTTGTTCTAGGCATTAATCCGTCACACAACACCATCCGACACTCGTTCGAGACCTTAATCCGACACTTGATTTTTGAAACGTTGATTTAATTTCAACAAGCAGTGAAACAAATATTTCGCTCATTATTAATCCCTAAGGTAAGTAGATAGTAGATTAATACAGAGGCTTCCAATTTAATCCTTACACCATGAATAGAATCCAAATAAACATCGCAACAAAAATTCAATCACTAGCGAAATCAAGTAAAGGGATATTTAAAATTTCAGAGCCTTCATATCAATAGCTAAATAAAAAACAATAGAAAATATTGTATGCAAGTAGAAGGTCCAAATTTCAGATTGCAAATATGATGCAGGAGCATCGCCAACACATCAAGCGAGCCAGCGTGGAAGCGGAGGACTGCTGGGCAAGCCAACACAAATTTTGAGAATACTTTGGAACTGTTGCACAAATCTTAAATGAGCATTAAGTTGAAGCGCACTTTGTATATTGTAAATGGACCTTGAGCAGATAGCTCTCGTCCTTTAGTATATAATCGACATTTAATATAGTTAATGCAAGTAGATAGGATTTTAATTCATAGATTAGACTGTTTTAGACAGAAGGAGGGAGAACGGATATAGACACCCTCATTGTATCATCGTAACATTAGCTGAAGCATTCTGGAAGAGCAGGAGAGAAGGAGCATGCAGAGAACTGTGTATAAGGCACCCATGTACAAACATTTGAATTAATAGAAGAGTTATGATTCAAATTCATGGTTTGTGTTGTTCTCTGTGTATTTGATGTTGATATGCTCATGAATGTTTTCTTCCTGTTATACATTTGCTTTTATATGCTGTGTATGTGATTTCATGGTTGAATTGAAGTCTGAAAGGGTGAAGGAATGAGTTTCAATTGTTTCTCTATTTGAGCCAGAGATTCCTGCAAGGAGTGCAGTCGAATTGTCCGCAAGGAGTGTGTTGACAATGGGTTCAGATAGAGATAACTTTTGTTCTCATTCGTCCCTAGTAGTCGTGCAAGGAGTGCGCAGGCCAAGTGAATCTTCAAGATTCCAAATCTGAGTGAATTGTTGAGAGACTGCTGCTGCATGTGTGCACAGAGTCAAAGGACTTCAACGTTTGATTGAGGTTGAAGAATTGTCGCAAGGAGTGCGAGCAAGTGGTTTCTTTCTGAGGACTTGGAGTCGTAGAAAAGCTCAGGAAAAATAGAGTCTTTGAATTTTTCGAAGGATTGCACAGAGGAGTTGTGGTTGAAGTATTCAAGCAGGCACTGCAAGTTTGCACGTAGGTGAATAAGTCTTCAAGGAGGAAGCACTTGATTCATTTCGCGGAATTCATAAGGAAGGAGCGGACGGATGAAATTCTTCGAGGAGATTTTGCGAATCACCGTGAGCCATTGGATCTCGTGGAGGTGCAAGGAGGTTACAGTGCAAGTGTGGAAGAGGTTCGAAGCTCAGGAGGGCAGAGCCATTGATCAGTACCACGAGGGTCGTTGGATCTACACGTGATATCGTGTATCGGGGTTTCGTGAGTCGAAGCTCCAAAATATTGCATCAGGAATCAAGATATCGCGATACGCGATATCCCGACAGCCAAAGGACAGTGTGTGGCCACAACAGAGTCGGCAAGTGGAGGACAGGTGGCACACCGTATCGGAGTTCAGGGAAGGTAAAGTCCCAAAACCATTGACATTAGGATTCACAATCCCGTGAAGCCCGAAATCCCGATAGAGGTGACGGGATCATTGAAAATTCAAAGCGCGTGCGCATCGGAGCATCGACACATCGGGGTTCGGGGTTCGGTGAATCCATCTGCTAGATATCGTGAGGGGCGAAATCGCGATATGAGAAGTCCCGATAGAGGAAAGGGAAAAGTCAGCGTTGACTGGCACATTGGGTCTCGACGATTTGAGAGCCCAGTGATCAACCATTAGACTTGCGAAGTCGCAAGTTCCGATTCCCTGATAAGTAAAGAGAGGGGGAATCACGCGAAGAGATCTGTGGGAGCAGATTTCCCGACAGGGAAATAGAAGAACCTAGGCGTTCTTTGGTTTGAGGGAAGAGAAGATCCTGTGAGCGGGCGTGCCTGAGAGTGCAGCTGTGTCAGTTTTGGTATCAGAGCACAGAAAGAATCTTTGCTTTCTGTAGCAAAGAAGAAATAAATTTACCATGTCGCCAAGGAGAGAAAGGAAATCACCTGATCCAGAGGATAGGGAGGTGCGAAGAAGAGGCAGGCAGGTAACCAATCCAGATATGGAGAGACAAATGCGTGATCTATGAGCAAGACTCGAAGACATGGAGACAACGCAAAGACGCACAGCTAGTGCAGGGGATCTTAGTGATTCCGATAGTGAGATAGAGGCTTAATGAGAGGAGGAAGTTGTAGTTGAATATGCATCAAACGAACGTTTGATAAAAGCTATTTCCAAGATGGGTGCAAAAGCAAAAATGGACATTCAAGTTTACGAAGTAAATCTGGATGCAGAGGAGCTTCTAGACTGGATTAGAGCTCTAGATACCTAATTCGACTATGAATATGTTGAAGAGGATAAGAAAGTCAAGCATGCTGTCACACACTTGAAGGGACATGAAACATTATGGTGGGATGAGCTACAAGCTGACAGAGGCTGCAAAGGCAAGTAGAAGATCAAGAGATGGGACAGGATGATCATGAATATGAAAGCGAAATTCATCTCGATAGATTATCAAATTACTCTGTTCAGGAGGATGTAGAAGCTGAGGCAGAAGCTGATGACAGTGAAAGAATACATTGAGGAATTCTATCGACTGAACATCAGGGCAGGTGATCGAGAAAGCGATGATGAGAAAGTTTCCAGGTATATGAATGGTCTGAGATATGATATCCAGGACAAGATGATCATGGTAACCATCCGAACTGTGGAGGATGCTTAACAGATGGCTCTGAAAGCTGAAGAGAAGTTGAGCCGTAAACAGAGTCAAAGGGGCCGATGCAGAAGTTAGCCTAGAGGCAAAGCAGTTTCCCAGGATAGATGCCAGAAGCCCAAGGAGGAATGGAGGAAAGCTCAGGGTAAAGTTGAGAGAGGTGGGACCTCACAGCGAGGGCCATACGTTGAACAGAGAGGGCATCCTACAGAGCAGAGCGAAGGATATGCTGACAACAACACTTTTCCTCGTACTAGAGGTAGAGGAAGAGGAAGAGGTGGAGTAATCACATGCTTCACATGTGGGAAGAATGGGCACAAGTCTTACGAGTGTCCAGAGAAAAAGAAGGACATTGGAGAAGATCACATCACCAAAGCGCAGAGGCGGGATGTTGAGGCTGAAGACACTGAAGGTGGAAGGTCGCTTATGATGTGAAAATTCCTTTTGACACCCGAGAAAGAGGTGGAAAGTTCAGTCCAAAGGACCAGACTTTTTAGGACTGCTTGCAAGACCAAGGATAGGGTATGCAAGGTCATTGTGGACAGCGGTAGCACGGATAATCTTGTTTCAACCGAGATGGTAGAAAAGCTGGAGCTGGAGATGACTGATCATCCCAGTCCATACAGAGTTTCGTGGCTACAAAAAGGACACCAGGTAATTGTTACTAAACAATGCTTGGTTGAATTCAATATAGGAGGATATAATGATAAGATCTTATGTGATGTCATTCCTATGGATGTATGTCATCTATTGCTGGGTAGACCATGGCAATATGATAGAAATGTGATTCATGATGGGAGAATGAACACATACACCCTGGAGAAGAATGGGAGAACCCATATGTTGCTTTCGATAAAGGATAAGGAGGTGAAGCCGGAAGTAAACAATACAGTACTTCTCATGAGTGGGAAGGAACTTCTTGCCGAGGTTAAGAAGAAGGAAGATCCACAATTCTTTGTGGTCAGGAAACCGAGGATTGTTTTGACTAGTACAAGAGTGGATGATTTACCAGATGAAGTTTGGGAACTGCTGGAAGAGTTCGTTGACATTATAGTGGATGAACTACCTCGTTCATTTCCACCGGTCAGGAGTGTGAGTCATCATATTGATATCATACTAGGAGCTAGTTTTCCAAATAAAGCCGCATATAGATTAACGCCGCGGGAGAATGAAGAGGTTAAGAAGCAGGTCCAAGAGTTGCTAGACAAAGGTTTGGTCAGAAAACGCTTGAGTCCGTGTGTTGTTCCAACAGTACTCAGTCCGAAGAAAGACGAAGGCTGGAGGATGTGTACCGACTCGAGGGCGATCAATAAGATAACCATCAGGTACATGTTTCCATTGCCGCGGATGGATGATCTGATGGATTGCCTAAGTGGGGCAAAATACTTTTAGAAGATTGATTTGAAAAGTGGATATCAACAGATTCGCATGAGAAAAGGCGATGAATGGAAGACAACCTTCAAAACCAACGAAGGATTGTATGAATGGCTTGTTATGCCATTTGGCTTAACAAATTCACCAAGTACCTTTATGAGGTTGATGAACAAAGTCTTGAGGGAGTTCATCGGGAAGTTCGTCATTGTGTATTTGGATGACATACTGATTTACAGTAAATCAGTGGAAGAACACTTAAAGAATTTGGCTATAGTGATGAAGAAGCTACAACGGGAGAAGTTGTTGATTAACATGAAGAAATCTTCATTTATGAAGACATAACTCATTTACTTAGGATTTCTTATTTCAGAAAATGAGTTGAAGATGGATCTAGATAAGGTGGAAGTAATTAAAAATTGGCCATCACCGAGAAATATCTTTGAGGTGAGAAGTTTTCATGGTCTGGCTAGATTCTACCGGAAGTTCATCAGGAATTCCAGTGGAATTAGCGCAGCGATGATGGATACAGTGAAGAAGCGGCATAAGTCTTTTCACTGGATGACTGAAGCTAAAAAGAGCTTCAATCTGTTGAAGCGGAAGATCACGGAACAACCGATTTTGGTGTTGCCGGATTTCCTGAAAACATTTCAGGTGAAATGTGATGCAAGTGGGTTTGCCATAGGAGCGGTCTTGAGTTAGGAAGACAAACCGATTGCATATTTTAGTGAGAAGCTAAATGAAGAAAAGTTGAAGCACTCCACGTATGATAAGGAATTTTATGCTATCATCCAGGCATTGAAGAAGTGGAGGCATTACTTGATCCCGAAAGAATTTGTTTTATACAGTGATAACCATGCATTACAGTTTGTGACTCAATAGGAGAAGTTGAATTAGAAACATGTAAAATGGGTAGAGTATATGCAAAATTTCACATTTGTGATTAAACACATTTCGGGTACTGCTAACAAAGTGGTTGATGCTTTGATCAGGAAGTGTTTGTTGATGTAGGAGTTCAAAGTCAGGACGTTAGGCTTTGATGATCTCAGGGACATGTATGCAGATGATCAAGATTTCAAGGAAGCATATGAAGCAGCTGAGAATCTAGTTCTCAGAGACAGAATCCCTTGGATAGACTACATGATCCAGGAGGGATTGTTGTTCAGAGGCAATCAATTGTGCATTCCAAATTGCTCCATGAGGGAGAACCTGTTGAAGGAGAAACACAATGGAGGTTTAGAAGGACACTTTGGCCATGACAAAACATTCGCGAAGCTGAGAGAATCATACTTTTGGCCTGGAATGCGAGAAGATGTCAATATATTCATTGACAGATGTCGAATTTGTCAGCATTCGAAAGGGAGGAAGCATAATGCAGGTTTTATCAGCCATTGCCCATACCAGAGAGGCCGTGGGAGGCGATTAGCATGGATTTTGTATTGGGGTTGCCAAAGACAGAAAGAGGTGGTGATTCAATATTTGTGGTAGTGGATAGGTTTCCTAAGATGGCACACTTCATCCCATGCCAAAAGACCAGCGATGCGACTCACATCGCAAATCTGTTTTTCAAGGAGGTTGTTCGACTTCATGGGTTGCCGAAAAGCATAGTTTCGGACAAAGACACAAAATTCATAGGGAATTTTTAGAGCACGTTATGGAGGAAGCTGGGGACTAACTTGATGTTTAGTTCTGCCTATCATCCTCAGACGGATGGGCAGAAAAAAGTGGTGAACAAGAGTCTGGGAGATTTTCTAAGGAGCTTGGTAACAAAACACCATAGCCAGTGGGACAGTATATTGCCACAGGCAGAGTTTGCATACAACGACTTAGTGAATCGGAGCACAGGAAAAAGTCCATTTCAGGTTGTCTATGGGATGCAATCGAGAGGAGTTTCTGAACTGGGGGATTCAGAACAGACTGCGACTAGAAATGCTAGTGCAGAAGAATTCACTTAGGTGATGAAATAACTTCACAGTCAGGTGAAGGAGCGGTTGCAAAGTTCAAGCCAGGAGTATAAATGCAGAGCAGATCAGTGGAAGAGACAACTTCAATTCGAAGTTGGTGATCTAGTTCTGGCACATTTGAGGAAGGAAAGGTTCCCGAGGGGAACATACAATAAGTTAAAGATGAAGAAAATCGGGCCATGTAAGGTCTTGAAGAAATTCGGGGAAAATGATTATGAGATCGAGTTACCAGATGGAATCAGAATATCTCCGATATTCAATGTTGCATATTTATACCCATAAAGGGCTGGGGAAGCAGAGACTGGAACTGAACAACCATTGATCCAGTGGACGAAGAAATTAGCAGTTGCATAGAAGCCGCAGATGGAATGCATACTGGATAAGAGAGTGGGTAAGAATACCAGGAGGAAAGAATACTATGAGTATCTGGTCAAATGGAAGGGACATCTAGTTGAAGATGCCAGCTGGGAGAATGAAGTGGAGATATAAAATCATGGACAGACTGTGTAGGAGCTCATGGATAGGATCCCATGAAAGTTTTCAAGCGAGGGAGTATGATGCAGGAGCATCGCCAACACATCAAGTGAGCCAGCGCTGAAGCGGAGGACAACTAGGCAAGCCAGCACAAATTTTGAGAATACTTTGGAACTGTTGCACAAATCTTAAATGATAATTAAGTTGAAGTGCACTTTGTATATTGTAAATGGACCTTGAGTGGATAGCTCTCTTCCTTTAGTAGATAACCGACATTTAATATAGTTAATGCAAGTAGATAGGATTTTAATTCATAGATTAGATTGTTTTAGACAGAAGGAGGGAGAACGGATATAGACACCCTCATTGTATCATCGTAACATTAGCTGAAGCATTCTGGAAGAGCAGGAGAGTAGGAGCATGTAGAGAACTGTGTCTAAGGCACCCATGTACAGACGTTTGAATTAATAGAAGAGTTCTGATTCAAATTCATGGTTTGTGTTGTTCTCTGTGTATTTGATGTTGATATGCTCATGAATGTTTGCTTCATGTTATACATTTGCTTTTATATGCTGTGTATGTGATTTCATGGTTGAATTGAAGTCTGAAAGGGTGAAGGAATGAGTTTCAATTATTTCTCTATTTGAGCCAGAGATTCCTGCAAGGAGTGCAGTCGAATTGTCCGCAAGGAGTGCGTTGACAGAGGGTTCAGATAGAGATAACTTTTGTTCTCATTCGTCCCAAAGGTGCAGTTGGGCACAGTAGCCGTGCAAGGAGTGCACAGGCCAAGTGAAGCTTCAGGATTGTGAATCTGAGTGAATTGTTGAGAGACTGTTGCTGCATGTGTGCGCAGATTCGAAGGACTTCAACGTTGGATTGAGGTTGAAGAATTGCCGCAAGGAGTGCGAGCAAGTGGTTTCTTTTTGAGGACTTGGAGTCATAGAAAATCTTAGGAAGGATAGAGTCTTCGAATTCATTGAAGGATTGCATAGAGAAGTTGTGGTTGAAGTATTCAAGCAAGCGCTGCAAGTTTGCACGCAGGTGAACAAGTCTTCGAGGAGGAAGCACTTGATTCATTTCGCGGAATTCATAAGGAAGGAGCGGACGGACGAAATTCTCCGAGGCGATTTCGCGAATCACCGTGAGCCATTGGATCTCCCGTAGGTGCAGGGAGGTTACAGTGAAAGTGTGGAAGAGTTTCGAAGCTCGGGAGGGCAGAGCCGTTGATCAATACCACGAGGGTCGTTGGATCTACATGTGAGATCGTGTATCGGGGTTTCGTGAGTCGAAGCTCCAAAATATTGCATCAGGAATCGTGATATCACGATACACGATATCCCGACAGCCAAAGGACAGTGTGTGGCCACAACATAGTCGGCGAGTGGAGGACAGGTGGCACACCGTATCGGAGTTTGGGGAAGGTAAAGTCCCGAAACCATTGACATCAGGATTCACGATCCTGCGAAGCCTGAAATCCCGATAGAGGTGACGAGATCATTGAAAAGTCAAAGCGCATGCGCATCGGAGCATCGACATATCAGGGTTCGGGGTTCGGTGAATCCATCTGCTAGATATCGCGAGGGGCGAAATCGCGATAGGAGAAGTCCCGATAGAGGAAAGGGAAAAGTCAGCGTTGATTGGCACATCGGGTCTCGGGGATTTGAGAGCCCAGTGATCGACCATTAGACTCGCGAAGTCGTGAGTTTCGATTCCTCGATAAGTAAAGAGAGGGGGAATCGTGCGAAGAGATCTGTGGGAGCAGATTTCCCGACAGGGAAATAGAAGAACCTTGGCATTCTTCGGGCTGAGGGAAGAGAAGATCCTGTGAGCAGGTGTGCCTGTGGGTGCGGTTGCGTCAAAATACATTGAAGATCATCTTAAGAAATACTCATAAAATTTACCAGAAATTCATTCCTAGATTTCGAAAAACTATCAAGGAACTTGTCAAATCGATATCAGAATTACAACACAGTTACGAAAATTTAAAAAAACTATTATACAACTTAATATTTACAATTATAAATCTCAATAAGAATACCGTAACCGAAAAAGACAGTCTTAAAGATGTTCTTCCGTAACTGGCATTCCTTCCTCCCTCCCACTTGCTAATGATGGAAACTTCACTGATACCTCACAACCAATGCTAGGGGTAGTCTTCTTCCCCCTTATAAGCTCGAGCCACAAAGGGGCCACACAAAAAAAGTAGAAATACTATAGCTCCAAGTTTTCCTCGCAAGGAAGTGCTACCACTCTATCCTCAAACTTGGTCTCCCAACTCTCACAAGTAAAACACAGTCCCAAAATGATTTTGGAAGCATAACTTTACCAATAACAAGTGTCATCCATTTCCCATCTAGGCCATTTGTTTTATAGAATTTTCCTCACTGACACATGTCCACATGCACACTTAATTAAATTTTTAATTAAATAAATTAGGATTATTCACCCACACACTTGTCACACTCTCCCCAAGTTTCACAAGTAATTACAAGTTTTATTTTAATTAAAAAGTCAAATTCCCTCACATCCTCCCATGTGTTCCTATTTTCTCTCTTAGTTGTCCCTTTATTCCCTAGATTCTCATTTAATGAGTTTCTCCTAACTAGATCTTAGTTAGAGTTCGATTAGGAGTCTTCTTATAGTTAGACTAGTGGTAGCTAGACTCTAGATACCATCCTATGTGTACACCTATTCTCTCATATTTTATTTCTTTCTTATTTTAAATTCTCTTTTATTAATTTTATGCACACGTGTGCATTTTATCTCATCTTTAGATTTTCTCACTATTTTATTTCTTCATTTGATTTATCTCATTTCTTTTAATTTAATTAATAAATTTAATTTAGTTGCCTAACTAAACTTAGACTTAGGCTTATTCTTTAAATTAGGCTTTGAATTTTATTGGGATTTATAATTATAGATTCACTCTTTAATTAATTATTTTAATTTGAGAAGGTCTAATAAATTTCAAAGTTTTCTAGGCCACCTAGATTTATTTACTCAAGTTTTAATTATGTGACATTCCCTTCATGATGCACCTCCATGATCCAAGGGTGCCACTCACTTTTGACTGGTTTTGGTAGTTTTTCCAACCCTTGGAGTCAACACTCCACTCGGTCGACCTTTTGAGAGACTAAGGGTTTCTAAGGAATAAGGAATCTATCATTATTGTGCCCCCCTTAAAAATCTTCGTCAGCGTCTGTCTCAGTTTTCCCTCACGAAATTGTGGACCTCTCTAACTAGGTAATCATTAACCTACAATTAGAGCCACGACGAGAGTGCTAGTAGGCTGTGACAGGGATTCTACCACACCTCTCCCTCAATGTTTGGTTTATGTGCATAGCCCCTGTACTCCTTATGTGAGTCATATTAGCACGCATCATTAGCCTGTATCCATTTACAAAACACTTTCACTGATCCATTTACATAACCATACAAAATCAATCATATGACACATATGCATAAAATGAAATACTCAAACAAAACACAATCCACTCCCTGACTCAATCTGGAGTCCAAGGAGGTCCATCGATGCCATCATCATCCATAATTTGTCACGTGTATTGCACACTCAGGTAAACTTGTCAATACATATATCAAAAATAATAATTCACACCATATCATCGTCATCATGTATAATCCATAATAAAAATAAAATCACCATGTACCATAACTGGATCACTTGCACATAAGTGTACTCAAATAATAATTCGATAAAATGTTCTTAGTAGAGCGGGATGTTACAGTAGGATCTTCCCCGATGTCTCACATCAGGGTAGGGTGAACTCCCACCCCATTCAAAAGTGCAGAGAGTCGGTCTCCCAACTCCAACCTGAATCTGGTATCGGGGCTACAACGTATGCCATCGGGTATATGGACCCGAGGAAACTGACCCACCATGGCCTCAAGCATCAGATCTTCATCGTCATCTGTTGGGGGAGGAGGCATGTCCCTAATGAAAGTGCCAATATCTGCAGTATATATATATATATATATATATATATATATATACAATAATTAGACAGTTAATTCAGTAAACAATTTAATAAAACAAGTTAAAGAACGAGTTAGAATTAATTTTATTATAATTAAGTAAGAAAATAAAATGAAACTACAGTGATTTAAAAAAAACACTAATATTACCTCTAGCATCTGGTGGCTAATCTGCTGTGAAGAGGATGTTCGAACATCCTCACCAATCTAAACCTACGTAAGGACACAACACCATGACGACCATGTGATCCATTGCAATGCCTAGTAGGCCTAGTGCGTTTGGCACAATCCTGGCCAAAAACTACGTCTGGCCCCTCTTAGGCATCATCTCCCCCCACATGTGCATATGCACACGAGTCCTTGACCTAGGAGGCTTATGGAAAAATTTCGGCCTCATCTCTGGAAACCTCTCAAAAAATAAGAAAAACATCTCTAAGGCAAATGGAAAGTTCGACCTCCCACGTATCATAGCCCAAAATTTGTTAAGTGGTGTACAAAAATTCATTAAAAAAATGGCAAACCATCTGATACATCGTGGTCACTATACCAACAAATCAAAATAATACAAAAGAGGGAACCTAATGCATTTCCCATCACTGGTAAAATGGGTTATGGTATTCACTAAGAGTGAGAGGCACCTAACCTCCTCTGCACCGAAAGAGGTGATTTTTAGCAGTCCACCAGGCACCTAAAAATCAGTCGGGGATAGTACGTCAACCCCAATATATTTCTAAGAGTACATGAGATAAATCTCAACGCCAACACCTACTGGGACATTTGAGAACTAGGTAAAATCCTCCCCTCTCCTAGATATCCCAATGATAAAGTAAGTATCTTCCTCAGTGGGATGGTACCACTAATTCAGACCCACACAAAAATCATGTCGATGGAAATCCCATTGAGGGATGAGATGCACCAAAAACTTGGAGTGCCCCTTAAGGGATGTATCCTCCTCATATTACTTAAGGAGGCCTACATCCCTCAAGAGAGAATGAGTCACTGGAGTAATAGGGAGAGGGTACAAATCCATCTCCCTCTCCCTCACCTTCCATTCCTGTACAACATTGTACAGGTCCACCCTCTGCTCTTCCTCCTGCTGTTTCTCTCTTTGATCATGTCTCTTCATGATTAACATATGAAATACATCAACCTCACTCATAGATAAAATATTAAAAAAAAATCTATTGAATGGTAAATTTATCAGAAAAATACAAAAAAATAACTTCCTTCAAAAAATAAGATAATTGCATTAACGGTGTGCCAACAAAATAGTCACGCACCATCGACAATGCACCAATAGATATTGGGAGCACCGTGATTGATGCGTCAGTGTAAACCAACACACTAAACAAAATATTTTATACTGTGTTATTTGGTGTGTTCAGTACCACATCGGGGCGGTACACTACAACACATATGCCCTGGTGCATTACCTTTATAATACGCACCACTTAAACCAAAATAAAAATAAAAATATTAAAGCAGGTAAATAATTATTTAAAATTAGAAAAAAAAATGTTGTGCATATACATTCACTACATGCACCAGTGCATGTAACTAACATAGTCGCACTGTCTCATAAACTTTAACAATTTTTCGAGTATCAAACTTATTACGATGCGTTTCATTGATCCTATCGCACCGCGCACAGTGCCACCAAAATAATTACTAGGTGCACCGCAACACAATGTTACATTTCTCGGCAGTGTGTTTGGTAAACATGAATGCATTGATGCGCATGTTTACCAATGCATTGTGTAAAAATATATCTGATAAGGGCAGTGCGTTATGTACTTTAACGTCTCGGTGCATTATCTGTACTTTGATGCACTGCCCCAACAGATATATGATTTTCTCTGGTGCGTCGTTAAACGAACACGGTGATGTGTTTATGTTTAGAACACATCTCTAAGAAGGTATGTCGTGCACCCTGTAAATTTATAGGTCACACCATGCGCGGTGCGAGCCGAGAGACTCAAATGCACCTCACATTTTTTTTTGTTTTTTTTTTACATTTAAAATTTCACTCAATTTTAAATTTTAATCCGGTCAAAACTTAAGTTATAAAGAAACAAGGAAATTATCTAGACATTTTGTCAAGGATGCATAGTTGCGATGTACTAAAAAAAACTGAATTTTCCCACCATTTGGAAAAAATTGAAATTCACGCATCGAGTTACAGATGAAAGGAACACAACCAAGGAAAACACTGATGGAAGGGTGCTTCAGACAGGAAAAGGTTGCACTGGTTCTTTTGAGATATACAACACTGAAAATGGTATAAATAATTTTTATCGTCGGTAGTTTTTTTTGATAAAACCATGTTCCGGTGTGCTTGATGCAAAATTTCACCGGACTATACATGTAAAATGAGCGCACCGAGAATATTTAAAAAAAAAATAACCATAGCATGGTGCGCTTGTTTTTGGGTGTACACCGATGCATATACTACTCCAGAACACACTGCCGTACAGTTTTTGAAAAACTACAATAGTGTGAATTTTTTTGTTTAAGCATGAAACAATGCGGTATAATAATAGACACCCCGGTGTGCTTGGTTTTACAGAGCGCACCACCTAAATTTGGAAATTAACCCTAACACAGTGCTCCATATTGGAGCACTGGTGCACATGATACAATGGAGTGCACCGTTATATATTTTTTGACACAATCCTACATTGTTTCATAAATGTTTTTTATTTAACCATATGACAGTCCACTCAATTAATAGCACATTGGTGATTCCACTATTACGTTGCGCACCATAGATTTTAAAAGAATCTTGTTACAGTGCGTCATTATTCCCGGTGTGTCGTTATTTCTATAGTGCACTGGTTAATATTGTTCTTTATTTGAAATAACCCTACTACGATGCACAAGTTTTGAGAGAACCGATGCACCTATTGTAGAAAATGCATCGGTGCATTAGGTAATTATAAAAGCACCAGTGTAAAAACATCCGCTAAAACCTCCACCCGCTCAACTTCTCTAGTATCATTCACTATAAACGTATTTTTGGGATATTTTTATAGGGGCGTTCGCAAAAGCCTCCACTAGAGGGTCTTTTCCTTGTAGTGACACATATACTCAGAACACTTATCTTCAATAATAATTTACACCAACTAGCTATTGACATGGGACATTCCTCCTATCCATAGGAACTATTGCACTAGATATTTCTACAACCGGCCACCCATGAGCCCGGGCTATGATTCCACAAGGAAAAACAAGAACTCTCTCAACCAATTTCCCACTTATTTCGTAGCTTGTTCACTCGCACAACCATCCCAAATCCCCATTTCTCTTTCCTCATTTATTTTGCAGAACTCAGAGAAGTGGACCCCTTCTCTACAATATATTCCCTCAATATGTCATACTTTTTTCCTTGGCTCCAACATAGACTAGCCAAAAAAATATCAGTGATGGGATCTATGAGGATTCACAATGGCAATTTCACACATAAATACATGCATGCAATCTTATCCTTTAGTCACAAGCTCAAATCCCCTCTCTTGTAGATTTTAGCATGCTCCCACTGATGCCCTGAATGAATGACAGAGTGATGGTGGAATGATGTACAACTCCCAAAACTAGGGAATAAGTATGCATGGTTCAAACTAGCCACTTGGAACTAAAGGAAGTCGTCCGCAACTACTTTTTCATGCACTTCAAGGTTGATATGTCTTTTACATAAGCTAAGGTAAATGAATTTGGATTATAATAAAACATTATTATTTCCAATATTTATCCTCTTTATCCCCCCTCTCATTCCTCTCTCGTGGAATTAGAGCCCCCATCATCTCACAACCATTGATGTATATTATTTATTTATTAATAATTTGGATGTACATCATTTACATTTCTCGACACTTGGATATATTGTTCAGCTCACAACCTAAGTCACATATTTACATTACATTACATTTTTGAGGATTATAATTGGGGTGTTATAGGGACAAATTCCATTGTAGCTTATGCATCCATCATCATACCTACTATGTAGTGTTCGTAAATAGTGGCATTTTCAACACTAAACAAAATATCATTGAAAAACGTTTCACATGAGGTGCTCCTATGTCTAGAGAATTAATAGTCCAATTTTTTAGTGTTTTAACATTCATCAATCCTTGATAGTCTTTCATCTCCTTGATTTTCCACTACTAGTTGGAAATACAGTTTCACAAGATGGTCCTCATAAATTAGCATAAAGAGGTTGATTAAATTCTTGTCACCCATTTTAGGGGGAAAGAGTGTGTAATGCACTCGTAAAGACAAGCTACAAGAGGAGAAAATTTGACATAGTGAGGTTGAATCCCCATACGATATCACATACACATAACAAAGTTTACCCATAATTGTTATAAAAAAATCAATCCAAGTGTTAAATAACTAATAACTACAGTTTGCAATTCAATTGAAAACAAGCATGAATACACAATAGTAATACAACACTTAGCAGAATAACCACACCATTCTAGAATTCAATTGAAAACAAGCAAAAATACCACAACTACCAATTTGCACAATTTATCAAGTATATTCCCCAAGATCTTGGGCCTCCATTACATTCATAGAGCCCATTCTCAGGTTTGCGTATCACATTACACAAGATAAATAAAAGGAAATCCAAAATCCCTTTTCTCATTTACAAGCTTCATATTTATGCTTGTGCTTGAATTTTGACCTTACAATGACCCTAACTTGTTCAAATTCCAAATATGTTGCTTCATATTCCAATGGTTAATAAAAATTCACTAAGAACAATAAATATTTCACTACATTTTTTGTTTTTTGTTATTTGATCACATAATAAAACCAAAACTATGTAAATGTAATAAAATATGTAGGATAGCTATAGTACTAGGGATGCTCATGTATTAGATTCCCATGGTTGGAAAATGTGAGCATATTGTTTACAAGGTAGTCGATAAAATAACAACCATTGACTATATTTCCCTTTCTCTTTTTCTTTTCTTATTCCTTCTTAGCCACACTCTATATTGCTTATCCTTCCTTTTTTTATTTTTCTACTTTGTTTTCTTCTTTCTCTTTGTAATCCACGCCTTTACAATTTTCCACTATAAGTAATCTATCACACCCATGCTCTATCTCTCCATATTATTTACTTGGATTGTATTCATCACCATTATCACCATCCCTTCTACCACTTGTTTCAACTCATCCGCATTTTGCAACTACTATAAATCTTGCCCAATGGTTCTCACTGCCTCACATTGCTCCTTTTAAATGGTTCTTATTGTCTCACTCATCTGAAATGATCTTTTAAATGACTATGGTTAAGTATGTTGCATGTAAAATTTTACCAGTTAATACTTAATAAGAATGAGAAGATGCTTAATGAGACAAGTTTTAGCCATATAAAGAATTTAGAACAACAAATGAACACAAATGACAACAAACCATAATGCCAAAACTTGAATAACAGAGTTCGACAAATTTGCCTATGTCTCTGGGCCTTTGTCTTCAATGGGGGAGGATTTTCTTTATTAATCTTCAATGCTTACATCTTACATCAAAATTACATCAAAAATATTACAAACTGGTCTCATGTTATTCTGTTCGACCTCATAAATCTGATGCAAAAGACGACAATGAAAAATGCTTCCTCTAGCTCCCAGAAATGGCCTCCAAAGTTTGTCTCTCTTTAATGCTTTTCTGCATAAACTGACTTGTTCTCCAAAATCGTTGCATAAAAATGACTTTTCCAACCTTATTCTCATAAAAAAATAGGCTTGTTTATATAACATTTGATTTCGGGATCAAATCCCAATTTCTCCCCAATATCTAACCTCTTTTTGGGCTGAAGATCCTCCAAGAATGGGTCAAATCCCCTTAAAATGACTGAAAAATCATTACAAAATCCATTTTATAAAGTTAAAACCTACTTTTGGAAAATAAATCAGGTGCACTCCCCTTTTCTTTGGAATCATGGTCGAATGGGTGCCCATGTGGCTGAATGTTGTGCTAAAATCTTGCTTGCGCCCCCTGGTCCTCCGCTCTTGGTCATGTGGAAGGCCATGTGGCCATACACTTGTCCAGGCACAAAGACCCTGACACTTAGCCCTCAGTTCTTGTGCCTTGTTTGTATAACATCCCACCCTGGTCAACGGGTATCTCCTGTCGATTGGGCACTACCCCCATATACATGCCATGTTGAAACCAAAAATTCGACTGGTGGTGGCGAAGTTAAGCCACGCCCTTTCAACCTTATGGTTAGTGGAAGTTTCTTGAGTCATTTCCTATTCCAAAGGTTAGGGGTTCGAGCCCGATGGAGACCAATTTTTTTTTTGAGCTGACCCATATTGGCTTGATCTAGGGTGCCATGTGGCACCCTGTGATTGGGCCACGTATCACCATTTCATTGGCCCAAGCCACATCACTTGCTCAGTTAGTTGCATAGTCAATGCCAACTCATGACCATACTCACACACATCACCATCACATCCCCCATGTCACTGCCAACCTATCATCCATATTTCCATGTGTCAAACTGTCACTGGGCCATGTCATCGTACATACTTCCATGTCATTGTACGTACAATCCATGTGTCAATTCCATATCGTGCCAACTCAGTCCTGAAAACACCAAATATGCATGACACATGCCAGCCTCTAGTCCTACCATGCTAGCATGATGATGTCATCATGACATCATCTGTCATGTGTGGTTCGTACTGCTAACATCAACAGTACAGACTGTTGACATTGACCTTTGAATTTTTACGTGTTTGTAGAAAACTTCAGAACACGATATCCTAGCCATTCAAAGTCCATTCTCAAAAAAGAATATACTATCGGAACCATTGCGACATGAGCTATGTGATGGATCTAGTTTCGTCCAAATTTGAGAAATTTGGATTTTTGGCCTTTTTGGATCCATTTTGGATAACACATCCCCACTGAGTCCTTTTGGTCCTCCAAAAGGATATTAACTAGACATCAAGTGCGGGATAGGACTCCCCACTTGTCCTTTGTTTATCAAATCTATCATGTGCACCTGTCGCATCATAATCAATTGCAAAACAACCATGATAACTAAACACATATTGTTAGCCATCTTTATTCGTTCACACCCTTATGAATTCACTACTATCCATGCATAAAACATTAGCAATGATAACAATATCAAAAACATGACTGAAAATGAACTAACATGTATGTTCTTCTTTACAAGCTTGGACGACAAAAAATCATCTTGAAGAAAATTATGGCTAGATATACATGCTATGACCATGTTACTTTCTTTCTTAAGATCAACTGATTTATTTGGTACAATCATAGGTGTATTTCTTTCATAAGCTGTCTTATTTAATTGTTCCATTGTTAGAAGAGATTGATTCCCTTTGATATAATGAGCATGCACAACATATGCTGTCCTTTCTTTAGTTAAGTGATATTGATTATGTTCCCTGGAGAATATTTCTTTGCGATCATATAAATAAGGGATACTCAAGACCATTCCACATGCCTCTAGTGGCACCACATCACATGTTACCTCATCCACAAACTTTGATGTAATTGCAAACTTTATGACACATTTCTTTGTTATGGGCAATTTGTGATTTTGTCATATGCAATTTAATGAGTAGGGTTTGTGATGTAACTTAGTTTTCAATCCCAATTGCTTAACCACTTCTTCTGAAATTAGATTATCTTGAGATCCGTTGTCTAAAAAAGTGTCGATATTGGTATGTTTCATAATGAACCTTATATGAAACAATTTACTTCTAGAATCATAACCATCACCAATTTTACCTAACAAACCACCTACTATGAATTTAGTATCATCACCTGAATCTGACCCCAAGTTTGTTGGTTGTGCTATTGCTGCAAATTTTTGCCTCCCTTTCTTTTCTTTGAATCATTTCGGTATCTTCTCTGGGTGAAATTGCGAACAATGCTCATCATCGTTCCCTTCTTGCTTGTAATTTTTTCAAGAGAGCTTCTATTCCTTTACTCTGATTGAGTTTGATTTCTTCACCTTCACTTTTTCTTTTCCTTCTTTCTTTGAAGATGATTCCCCTGATACACCAAATCCAGTTTTTCCTTATTCAATATATGTTTCTTGAACATAAACCTCATCAAGATTAGTAGGTCCAAACATAAATACTGTGTTACGAATCTCCTATATACTTCATCATATTTTCTTGTGTATGTAATGGAATATTTAATATCAAAGCCATATTACGAAATTCATCTGTGTATTCTTGCACTGATTGTCCTTTTCTTAATTTAATACTTTGCCATTCAATTAAATCCTTCTCCTTATACCCCAAAGGATAGAATTGTTTTCTAAGTGCAAAAATAAAATATTTCCATGATGTAAATACATTACCAATTTGATGAGTACCATGTTGCAACTTACTCTACCACCAAATGAGTGTTGTGGTAGCAAGACAAAGCAATGCCAATTTCATCTTGGTTGTCTCATCATTGATTTGTTTCACAATGCAATATATCTCCATCTGTCTGACCTAGTTATCAAGCTTCTCAGCATTGATTTCTCCATTATACTTGGGAAAATCAAATTTCAGATCAAGTTTAAGTAATGGTATGTCAGGCTTATGTTTATGGGAATGATAATGTTTTCTTGTAGAAGTAGCAGTAGAAGTAGAACTTTAACTTGTACTTGTAATTGAAGAAGATGAAGATGAAGGAGGTTTTGGAGGAGGTTTTGGAGGAGGTTTTGGAGGGTCTTTTCCCTCTTCACTTTTGTATTTCTTTGAAGATTCCCCTTAAACAGGTCTCTTCCTTTCCAAGTAATGTTCATACAATACTTTTACCATCTCCGACATAGAAAATAAAGTTCTTTGAAATTCTCTTTCTTGTTGAGAAAGTCCTTCTTCAGATGTCATATTCTTACTTTGAGATTTCCTTTTTTCTTGATCCAATCTTAGGATCTCCTTCTACAATCTCTCCTTCACCACGCTTTAATGTTTCCCTGGTAATCACGCATACTCAAACAACCAACTGTCAACCTACTCTGATACCTCTTGATCCGAAATGATCTTTTAAATGACTATGGTTAAGTATGTTGCATGTAAAATTTTACCAGTTAAGACTTAATAAGAATGAGAATATGCTTAATGGAAGAAGTTTCAGCCATATAAATAATTTATAATAGAAAATGAACAATAATGACAACAAACCACAACGCCAAAACTTGATAATGAAGTTCAACAAATTTGTACGTCTCCGGGCCTTTGTCTTCAATGGGGGAGGATTTTATTTATTAATCTTCAATGCTTACATATTACATAAAAATTTCATCAAAAATATTAAAAACTGGTCTCATGTTGTTCTATTCGACTTCTGAAATTTGATGCAAAAGATGACATTGAAAAAGTCTTCCTCTAGCTCCCAGAAATGGCCTCCAAAGTTTGGCTCTCCTTAAGGATTTTCTGCATAAACTGACTTGTTCTCCAAAATCCTTGCATAAAAATGGATTTTCCAACCTTATTCTCATGAAAAAATAGTTTTGTTAATATAAAATTTGAGTTGGGGATCAGATCCCAACTTCTCCCCAAGATCTAGCCTCTTTTCGGGCTCCAGATCCTCCAAAAATGGGTCAAATCCCATTAAAATGGATGAAAAATCATTATCAAATCCATTTTATAATGTAAAAACCCATTTTGGAAGATAAATCAGGTGTACACCCCTATTCTTTGGGATCTTGGTCAGCTGAGTGCCCATGTGGCTGAATGATGGGCTAAAATCTTACCCATGCCACCTGGTCCTCCACTCTTGGTCACGTGGAAGGCCATGTGGCCATACACTAGTTCAGGCGTGCAGTCCTCAACACGTATCCCTTAGTGCTTGCACCTTGGTCATATAACATCTTTCCCTGGTTGGCAGGTAGCCCCCGTCGACCGGGCGCTACCCCCATATACATTACACGTTGAAACCAAAACTTCGGACGATGGTGGTGGAGTTAATCGACGCCCTTCCAACCTTATGGTTAGCGAAAATATGTTGAGTCATTGGAGGTCAGGGGTTTGAGCCTGACGAAGACCAAAATAACTTTTGAGTTGGCCCATATTGGCCCAATCCAGGGTGCCACATGGTGCTCTGAGATTGGGCCACGTGTCACCATTTCATTGGCCCAAGCCACATCACTTGCTATGTCAACACTATCTCATGACCGTACTGACATGCATCACCATCAAAGCCCCCACGTCATTGACAAATTTTCATCCATACTACCACACGTGTCAAACTTTCACTGGGCCACATCATCGTATGGACTACCACGTCAACGTCCATACTATCCACGTGTCAATTTTGTACCATACCAACTCAGCTCTGAAAACGCCAAATATGCATGACACATGCCATCCTATAGTGTTTCCACGTTATCATGCTAATGTCATCTGCCACGTGCAGGCCATACTGTTGACATCAACAATACAGACTGTTGACTTTGAACTTTGACTTTTTGCATGTTTGTAGAAAACTTTAGAACACGATATCTTCGCCATATAGAGTCCATTTTTGAAAAAGAATATATTTTTGGAATCGACGCAACGAGGACTGTGCGATGGCACTGGTTTCGTCCGAATCTGGGAACTTTTATTTTTTGGCCTTTTTGGATCCATTTTGGATCACTCACCTTCCTCCTTATGTACCATTTCCACTCTCGCAACGAACTACACCAATGTTTGTTGCTCAATCACTGCCTCATTTTGCTTTTCTTTCACTAAAACCACTCCTTTCTTGCAATCATCTTCACTTTGTTGTGGATCTATTGCATTTTATTTTCTTGCATCAAATTTTCTCATTGCAACTGTATTGATGGTAAAAAATGACCATGTTCAACATTATAAGGAGATCACTCGGTCAGGGCCACAATTACGCCCTTATTCATTTGGTATGGTGATTCTGACCGATATACGGGTTTGGTAACCTCTTGTAAATTGTTCCTCGAAATGAGACTTTCCTTGTAGCTCCTCTAAATGCAATTAAAACTATAATGCAACAACAAAAATGAAAGTAACCTATCCTGATAAGAAAGAGAATAGTCCCTCCCTCAATCAAGAGCAAGATGAAAACTTGTAATGAAAATAAGATAAAAGATTAGCTACCAATATATTAAAATAGTTTAGATAACTTGATAACAATTAATGTAAATACATATTAATCTTAACTTAGTAAATAGTTACTAAGGAAACGTCAACATGTATACCCACTTTCAGTCACATGAATTAAACATGAAATAAAATGAATTGCTAGACTTCAGAAATAGTTCTTAGAGTTCAAACAATATTTAAGGCTCATGCATACAAATAACAAAATTAGTAAATAGTTACCAACATTCATTGATGTGTATATTCATGTTCAATTCTTGTTCATTCATATCAAATACAATTCAAAATGAAAATAAAGAAAAGGTTTCTTGTATATTCTAACAATAGTGCAGAAATTTGAGAAAATAAGCTTTCATTCATAAA
>ML839607.1:5495-42597 GCA_009831015.1 Picea engelmannii | reverse complement strand
ATGATTCAATATGAACTTAACACTCAGTAATTTCATTATGTAGAAGAAGTATTTCATGTTGCTACAAAGGTTGAAGAGGATAGAGAAAAGATAAAAGAATGTAAGAGGTAGAGGATTTTTTTTTTAGAAGAGGTTAGGTAGATGCAATAGATCAAGATGAATTAGGAAGTAATCATAATTTCATAGGAGATAATAATGTTGGAAGAGGTAGAGTATTAGGAAAAAAATACCAAAATAGGCTAAAAATATAAAGAGAAGAAGCTCCACGCCTTGAAAAATAGATATAATAATGAAATATAAGCTTCTTTGAGGGGGAAACCTCCTTTTACAATAGAAAAAATGTACAAGAATGGGATGAGACGATTTTAAAATGAGGTCTCCTTAGTACGTGTATATATATAAATATAGGAGACAAAGAGTAGAATTACAATTAAAGGGTCTAGATCTCACAACACTAATATAACGATAGAAATATAACTCACTACCTAGGGATTTACATGGCACTTTGTCTAGGGATTAACATGCCCCTCCCTTTCAAACAAGTGTTGTCCTCAACACTTGAATAACTATGGGTGTTTCTGCATGAATAAATCATCTTGCCATGTCGCCTCTTCCACTGGTAGGTTCTTCCACTTGATGAGGTACTTTGTAATTGCTTGATTTCATAGTTGCCTAATCCTTGTTTCAAGGATTGTTTATTGTTCTAATATGATTTTCCCTTCTTCATTAATATTAAGAAAAATAGTTTGAACTGGGATCTTGTCACCATTTACCTTCTTTAAATAAGAAACATGGAAGACTAAATGTACATGTGAAGATGGAGGAAGCTCCAATTTCTAAGCTATACTTCCAATCCTATGCAACACCTTATAGGGACCATAATACTTGGGAGTTGATTTATTGTCCTTCTTTTTTTGCTTGAGGGACATCTGTTTGTATGTTTGTAGCATAAAAAATACCCAATCTCCCACTTCAAATTCCCTTTCATTACAATGTTTATCTGCTTGCTGTTTCATCCTATTTTGTGCTATAACTAAGTTGTCCTTCAATAGTTTCAGAACCTCTTATTGGTGCCCTATGTGGTCTTCCACTGCTTGAACCTTTACATTCCCTTTCAAGGGAGATGTGATGGATGGAGGATGATATCCATAAAGTGCCATAAATGGGGACATTTTTGATGAAGTATTAAGGATGTGTTGTACCACCATTTTTCCAAGGGAAACCACTTGAACCATTGTGGATATTTATCAGATGAAAAGTGATGAAGATACTCTTTTAGACATTTATTCATGATATCAATTTTCCCATCATATTGAGGATGGTAAGATGAGATGTGAGCCAACCGAGTACCCAAACAAGAAAATAATTCAATCCAAAAATTTCCAGTAAAAATTGGATCTTTGTCACTTACAATAATCTCAGGGATTCCATGTAGGTTTTGAACTATTTCCATGAATTCCATGGCTAATGTACTTTATTTAAAAGGATGAGAAAGAGAGAAAAAATGAACATACTTTGTCAGTCAGTCCACTTCCACCACGATGACATTATTTCCTTAAGATTTGGGTAAACCTATAATAAAATCCATTGAAACCTCTTCCCAACATTGATTTGGTATAACTAATGGTTGTAGGAGACCTGGGGTCTTGATTGTCTCTCCCTTATTATTTTGGAAGACCACACATCCAACCAAAAAATTTTGAACATCAGTTTTAAGACCTTCCCAGAAAAAATCCTTCTTGATCCTATGGTAAGTTTTCAAGAACCATGAATGTCCTCATATAGGAGAATTGTGCAATTCCAAAAGGACATTTTTTTTGAGATAAGAGTTCTTGCATAGATATATGAGATCTTGATACCACAAAAAATCATTCTTCCACACAAATTTATCTAATGCACTTGGGTCCTTTTGTAGTTGTTGAATGATATTGCATACCTTCTAATATTACTTCCATTATATCCTTGCTTCATCCACCAATGAGACTGTGGAATGGAAATAACACATAGTAAATTATCCTATGTTTCTTCTTCTTTCCTTGAAAGTGCATCTACTGCCGTATTGTGTTTTCCTTTTTTGTATATAACTTCAAATTCATAACCTAACATTTTTTTAACCCATTTTTGTTTCTCTTATGAAGATAATCATTGTTCCAAGACTTACTTCAAACTACCATGATCTGTTTTTACTTTGAAGTGTCTTCCTATTAGATAAGGGAACCATTTCTTTACTACATGTAATATGACCAACATTTATTTTTCATAAATGGGTTTGATTAAGTTATTTCCTTAAGTTGGATTCTTTTAGAGGCAAGGGGCCTTTCTTATTTCATTAAAAATGCACCAATTCCATGGTCCGAGGCATCACACTCCACAATAAAGGTTTTGTGAAGTCAGGTGTGACTAGGACAAGAGTCATACACATAGCCTCCTTAATTTTTTCAAAAGCTTTGGTTGCTTCTTGAGTCCAAGAAAATGTCTCCTTATTTAATAATGTTGTTTTAGGTGCTTCTATTTGATCATAATTCTTGACAAACTTGTGGTAATAGCTTATCAATCCTAAGAATACTCTAAGGTTATTCAAGGTTTTAGGAATTGGCCACTCCATCATAGCTTTAATTTTGTTAGGGTCCACTTTGAAACCTTCATGAGATACAATATGACCCAAATATTCCACTTCTTGAACCCTAAAGACACACTTGGTAGGATTTTCATATAGTTGTTTCTCTTCCAATAGTTTTAAGGCCTTGTCAACATATTGTATATGCTCTTCCAAATATTTTCTATAGATTAGTGTATCATCAAAAAATACCCACACAAATTTTCTAAGGAAGGGTTTGAAAATATAATTCATTAAGCTTTAAAATGTTGAAGGTGCATTAGTAAGGCCAACTGACATAACCAAAAAATCATAATGAACTTCTTGTGTTTTAAAGGATGTTTTGAGAATGTATTCTTGCCTCGTTTTTATTTGATGATATCCTGAATGGAGATCCGACTTAGTAAAGAAAATTTCTCCCTGCAATTCATCTAATAATTCATCAATGATAGGAAAAAGAAGCTTTTATATTTGATGGTCATTTTGTTGAGTTGTCTATAATATGGACACATATGCCATGAACCGTCGTTTTTTGTAATCAACACACTAGTGAAGAGAAATCACTTTGGCTAGGTTGAATTATGTTGACTCCTAACATTTATTGAATCATACACTCAATATCACTCCTTTGTGCATATGGGTACTTGTAAGGCCTAATGTTAGGGGGTACACTTCTTGGTTGCAAATGAATAGTACAATCATGATCTCGAGTAGGTGGAATAACCTTAGGCATCTCTCCAAATACCTTGAAATGATTGTTGATAACTTTTAGGAGATCCACTAGAGCAAAGGATATAGATGTTTGAACATATAGTGAGCACAATTATGCTATTACATCATGGTGTCCCTTTTCAAGTAATTTTATCATGATTTTAGAACTTATCACTTTAAAGGGTTTCCATTGGATACATATGAGCTCAATTTCCTTGTCTTATGAGGAAAATATCATGAAAATATCTTGAAAATAAGGGTCACTATTCCCAATGATTGTAACCATTGGACCCCTAATACAACATCAACACCACCCATTCAGATTGAAACCATGGGACTATCTAATAAATACACCCCCATATTAAACTTAATACTATGACACTTCCCTAAATAATTTATGGCAACTCCATTTGCAGTCATTACTTAAAAGTCTGGTGCTGGAAATACAAAGCAATTGAGAAGTTTTGCTAACTTGTAACTGATGAAATTATGGGGAATACCAGAATCAATCAACATTGTTACCTTTTTCTTTTTGATATATCTTTCTATATTGAGGGTTTATGGAGTACTGATTCTGACCAATGCGTGACAAGATATGGTTGGAGTGGTCTCTTCTAGCTCTATATCTTTTGATGGTTCCAATTCTTGAACTTCTTCCTCTTAATCTTGATATTCTTCCTCTTAATAATCTATGTATAATAAGTTATTCTCACTAAATTTATGCCCCTTATTGTACTTTCTGTCACAATTGAAAGATAGTCCCTTTGATCTTCTTTCATCCATTTTCTGAGGTGTCAACCTTGTCAGTTGAGTGAGGTTAGGAGAGGGAACATGGTGCTCTCTATAGTTGTTAGTGACCACCCTTCTAGCAGCCCATATTTTTTCCTTCCACATTCCTTACCATACTAAAAGCATGCTCTAGGGATTTAGGTTCAGAGAGATGCACCTCATGTTGAATGTTCTCCTTCAAAGTGCCCATAAACAGATCTACCAAATTATCCTTTGGAATGTTATTTACCCTCAGACTGAGCTTTTGGAATTGTTGAATGTGCTCTGTAATTGGAACTTTTTTTCCAAATATTTATCAATTGACAAAAGAATGCATTGCTATTAATATCCCCATAATGTTCTATCCATTCATCTGTAAAAATGGACCAAGAGACAAGAGAGTCCTTTTTTCATTCACAAGGAATTAATACCAAATAAATTGACCATGTTTTAAATACAAAGCTGCATGAGTTACCTTTTGTAAAGTTGACACTCGGTGTAGGTCAAATAATTTCTCCATCTAGAATATCCATGTTATAGGATCATTACCATCAAATTTCCTCATATCAATTTTGGGAATTAAGTTCCTTGTTGCTGCATTGAACCCACGATGATGTGGATCTTGAAGTGATGAATAATCATGATTTTGGGACTCAATATTTATTTCCTCTACATTTTCATGATTTCCTTGTGTCTTGATATCTCCTTTGGGGAATCTCGCATCCATGGTATGTAAGATGGATTTTTTTAATTGTTGCATCATTTTGTCCATGTTTCAATTCATGGAATGTATCCTTTGATTAATATAATGTATCCTTTGATCCATTAATTTTTCCATTTTATCTTCCTTTTGATCCATAAAATTTTCCATCTTCTTTTCCATCTGTTCCCTATTTTCACCCATCTTCTTTTCCATTTGTTCCATTTGGTGAAAAATCTCTTCTCTTTCTTTTTGAGTCATGGTTGAGTTATCTGGAGGTTTAGTTGGTGAAGTAGTTTTTGGAGAACCCTTCAAATCCATGTGAAAAAATAATAATAATCATATTTTCCCTCTTTATCACAAATTTTGGATCACCAAAAAAATATCTTGCAATCAAAAGTTATGCCGATTATAAGTTACGTACCTTTCAAACCCTAATTTGGAGACTATCTGGATGGCCTATATTTTTCCTCATGTTTCTATGAAATTTGAGCTCTTCCGAGCCTTGAATTTTGGCTTGTAGTGCTATGATATATATTTTTAAACTATTGAAAATTTCATAGTCCGAAACTTCATTGAAAAAAAGTTATAGCGAAAATTCTCAAATGACTTGTTTGAGACTAATTTCAATACTAGTAAAAAAATCTAAATTCCATGAGATATATATTATAAATTATAATGATTAAAAATATGAAAATGGTTTCAAACATAATTCGCCATGTCTCCTCAGGATTGTAAAAATTTCATAGTTTTAAACTTCACTAAACAAAAGTTATAGCGAAAATTCCAAGATGACTCTTTTAAAACTGATTTCAAGATTAGTCACAAACCCTATCTTCCATAGACTATATCTCTAGAATTATAATGAGAAATAACCTGAAAATTTTACCACTTATACCATGATATTTCTACTCGATGTACTCAAAATTGTGTTGTATAAAACTTCCCTGAATTTTTTTTTATAGCAAAAATTCCAAGATGACTCGTTTAAGATGGATTTTAGGGTTAGTTAGAAACCCTGTCTTTCATAGGATATATTTCAGAAATTATAACAAAATAGAACTTGAAATCTTGATCAATTGTACCCTCATATTTCTCCTCAGTAATCTCAAAATGTTTGTATCTAAAACTTCCCAGAAAAAAAGTTATAACGATAATTACAAGATGTCTTGATTGAAGGAGAAAAATCTTAGGATCATAGTCTCCGATACCAAATGTTAGGCAACAAATACCAAAATAACATGAAAATATAAATATAAGAAGCTCCATGCCTTGATAAATAGATATAATAATGAAAGATAAGCCTCTTCGATGGGGAAACCTCCTTTTAAAATATAACAAATGTACAAGATTGAGATGAGATGATTTTAAAATTAGGTCTCCTTAGTATATATATAGGAGACAAAGGGTACAATTACAATTAAAGGGTCTAGTTGACAACTCTAATATAAAAATAAAAATAAAAATAATTATCTAGGGCTTTGCATGGGGATTTGTCTAGATCTTAACATAGAGTACGTGGCTATATCATCACACATTACTAGTGTGGTAGACAGGAGCATAAGAATGCCAAATGTCAAGAAAATCGAGTGACGGTAGGAGGGAGGAAAATGAACTTGTAGTTAAGGAAGAAGAGTATTCAGTGGTTGGTGATAATATTTAAAATATTCATCATGATCAAGGAGATAATATTATGTTTAGAAGAGTGTCACTCAACCCAAAGAACAATATTGTTAAAAGTTCTGAAAAGAGGAAAAGTATTTTCAAGACAAAACACAAGATCTAAGGTAAGTGTTTGAACCTTATTATTGATGGTGGAAGCAATGAAAATTTAGTCTCAACACAAGTGATAGATAAACTGAAGTCAAATTGTATTCCACATCCTAGTCCTTATAGGGTGGCATGATTATAGAGAGTTCATCTAGTTTTTGTTTCAAAATAATGTCTATTGAATTTTCAGTTAGGAGATTATGAGGACCAAGTGTTATGTGATGTTGTTGCTATTGTATTAGAAGCAAACTAGATCTTACTAAATTTTGAAACACTAGATAGGGTCATCAATGAGCACATGGGAGACATTGCACAATAACATAAATGGTACATTTATTACAATGAGATTCACCACTCTTAACAAGAGTTTGAAGTCTTATTTGTCCAAAACAATAAAAGATAATAATAATATGAACCCTAAATATTATAGCCTAAGTAACAAAGGCAACTTTATTATAAATACAAACCTTATATTATAACACCCCCTCTTAAGGCTTATAGTATTGAAAACAAAATTTACTAAAATCAAACACATACTGACTGAAAAACAAAATATCAAAAGCAATCAGGACCAAACATTATTCAAAAGCTTATACTTTGGAAAGTAGTTCTTGGACTAGGTAAAGCTCCATTAAGGTACCTCGTAACCCTCATAGATTTGTATCTCCCAATTTGAATTCCCAAGTTCCTAGATTCCACCTCCCCAAACTCCCAAATTATTGGACAACCATCCATATTAAGCAACATCCATAGTGATCCATCTGGCTATCTCATGATTCTCGTAAGGGTATAATTCCCAAAATCCACAAATTCATGAACTATTCGGGTATCGATCCATGCTAAGATATATCTACATCAGATCCCTTCTTGTATTCAAAGTGAAAGCTTTTTAAAATGCATAAAATGCCATTTGCTGAGTAGGGTGATCACCATTGTCTACATCCAATGGATATTCAACAATAACTAAATTAGCTACTTGTGGTTTGCCCTCAAAATTTCCTTGAGAATCTCATTGGATTGAAATCTAAAATTCTAGGCTATGTGACCCATTTTCTTGCCATAATAACATTCCATCTCTCCCTTGTATTTTATTGACCTAATACAATTGTATCACGAGTATAATGCAATATCAGGTTGAGGATCATCTTCTCTATCACTTGCATTGGTTCTCTTTTATTCAACTAAGAGAGCAACAATTATGTCTTCCAAAGTTTGTGAAGACATTTGATCAAGAGTAAAAATAACATTGTTGTATTTAGAAGGTAGTATGTTTAATAAGATGTCTTTAGAATCCTTTTCCTCCATTGCAACTTTGACTTCTGCTAGTTATCTGATGAGAGATATTAAATTGTTTATGTGGTTAGACATAGTGACTTCGATAAACATCTTGTACTTAAATAATTGTAGCTTTAGAGAAAAATTTTCATTCAATACTTTTGCTCCAAACAACGAAGTCAAATTATCCTAGATTTCCTTGGATGATTTTTCCATATCGATATGATGTAATCTTGAATTTGAGAGGGAAAGGCCAATAACGGATTTGGATTTAACATCTCTACTCTACCATTCTAGTAGTTTATTCGATATGTAGGTAATTTCTCAGTCTCTTTTACTATTCTCCACAAGTTTTTGTTCATCAATAACATTTGAATTTTTACTTTTTAGTTGTGGAAATTGAAACCAAAATACTTTTCTAATGGAATATCCATGATTAATTTCCTAATGGAGAGATCTGAAACTTCTCTTTGCTTGATCTTGAAACTTGGATCAACTAAACATAAATTCTATTGGTACAATTCACATTATTACTTATGAATGTTGTCTGATCTTGCATAAAATTCATCAATTGTGGCAAGTAGGTCAACTACATGATTAGGTGTATGGCTGCATAATTTTCATATGGTGGTTGTACTATAGTTTTATCTTGGTTGTTGTACATTTTTCATATGAAAGCCTATATAATTGACTTGGTGATTGACCAATAGATGTAAATAAAATGGCGACTATTTAATGTACATGTCGAATGATAGCTAGTGGCTGCTATAAATCCTAAGGTGGATGGTGATTACGAGAAATCATATGGTGGACATGTACACCACTCTTAATTTTGGCAACTCGATCCTTCATTGAAAATGATGGCTAATCATAGCGTTATTCCTTAGGAATATTTTCAAATAAGAAAAACAAACAATCTTTTCATAGTGGTGTCTCCTTTTTCCTTAGTGGTTGTCTTTCAAATGATAGATCTGACAGATCCTATAGAATGTGACTCTCCATTAGTGACTTGACTATAGAATAATGACTCCTACATTCTCACAACTACCACTTTCTCTTAGATATGGCAACTATCACTTTTTGTTTTTTTAAATTGATATGTGATGGTATGGTATGATTTCATATACTTTTATACCATGTGATAGAAACAAACCAGATCATACTAAATTATAAAACCCTATATAGGGTTACATAATTGAGCACATGAGAGAGATATTACAAAATAACACTTTCATATTATGAATAACTTGTACATTTATTACAATTATATTTGTGACATACCCAGCCTCCCAGGCTGGGTCATGCCACTTAAAACTTTCACACTTTGATACCATATTGTAACACCCCCAACCTTCTGTTGTGCAATGGCACTTGAAATAAAATAACTTCTCATTCTCTGATACCATTTAGTAACGTTCCCCGACCACCCTCACTGGAGACAACACCACTACTCCAAAACCAAACTGCTCTGGTACTAGATGATTAAAACTATCCATTCCCAGACATAGACCAATTGGGCTATGTCAGACATAGCTCTTTGCGGAATAAATCACATATAAACTTAAAATAGATAAACATAGATAGCATGAAAGCATACATGTAGCGAAACACATGATATTATTATAAGAATTACATACATGCACTAAAATACACCATTAACCATTAAGCACATACATGATACTTATCTCTTAATTGTAGTGCACCAACTGCGTGCAGACCTTCCACAAACCTCCCAGCCTTAGACCGTGTTGTTCATCACTCTCAACAGTGGGTCACCCTCGAGCTGGGACTAGACTCCACTGGGAAAGGGATTCCTAGGCTAGGCAAGGACAACAGGAAGTTGAACCAGTCTACATGAAATATTTCCTCTAAGGAGCCACTTACACCCACCACTCACAAACTCTCATTCCCCACATGCTTGTCCCACCCTAGGAGTATGCACCTTCACTGTCACACAGTCCATCGGCTGCTCCACCTCCCTTCCAGGGCTTCATCAACAGGACGAATAACAATTCTCAGAGCTCTATAGCTGCTAATGGACTCCCTCTAGGAGAGTTACTCACTTCCTCGACAACTCTCTCACCTGAAGAGATTTTCTCACATGCCTAAAAACCTACTTCTTCAACCACATGCCTAACAACCCACCTCTTCAATCCATCTCCTCAACACACGGGCAAGGGTGATGGAAACAACAGAAACCGGATGTGGGGCATGGTAATGGCAGAACGAAAGACAAGCCACTCGTAAGGTACAAGTTCAACAAAGATATCAGTTATGGCTTGTTGCAAGGGTTCAGGATGGTCAAGGTTTCAACAATGGAGTTCATGGTTTTACAACTTGCCTGCTAGCTGCATGCGTGAGTGGAAGGAATGGACAAAAAAGATCCCCCAAACAGTCAAAATGCTCACATATAATTGCATGTGCCTGAGATGACACATGGCGCTCATGAAGCACGTTCCTCTCCATTTGGAAGTCGTTCCCCTTCCCCAAAGGAACTTAGGATAAATTCATATCCTCCTCACAACATTTAGAATAATAATATATATTATTCTCTGGGATTTAAGATCTTAATCTTAGCCCCTTTTTCCAGCCTCTCAACCCCCACCCTCCCAGCCTAGTGGAACCTAGTCCCCCATACTCTTTCATCGTGGTCGGTCTACACGCAGTGATGATTTTATATTAATTATTTGAATATTTACATATACAAAACAAGCTCCCGGCCTTAGCATCCGTTGACTGGCAAAAATGACAAGCTGTCAACTGGAAGAATAGGTCCGGTCTGGGGTTGTCCAAGTAACCCAAGCCGTTTGGTGTAACCTGTTCTGACGAGTTTAATGGCCCTGTTATCCAATCTAAGGTCCTAAAATAAAGAAATGGAAGAAAAACTAACTAATGTTAAAACTATAATATATTTACACACTCTAAAATAATTAGTGTAAATGTATTTAAGCAGAGAAAGAAAACATAAAAATATTGCTTATGAACATAATTTACAGGTTGCAAGTTTTACTGGAAACTTACAAAATCGAAGTAAAAATAATTGTTTTTGAGAAGCAGATAAAGAAAGAACATTTAAATATTTTTTTTATTTTCTAATTATAAATCTAACAAAACTTGAATTTAACTAAGTTATGAACAAAGATGTACAGATGGTCAAAGCCGATCTAAACTTTCCTATTTCACTAATACATGAAATGACATAAATTAGAAGCAAAGAAGCTAACCTAATATTAGTTCGTTAAATGTGTCCATGCCTCTATATGGATCAAGAGCATCCAGCTGCCCCGCGTATAGAAGAAATCTGCAATAGGATTATACTGAAATTTTCCCAGATAAATTCAAAGAATATATTGGCAGCCGAGATTTAGGAACATAATAGGGAACACATACTAATTTTGTGATCTTAAGATTGCAAATGGTTATAGTCAGAGAAACCTTTGTGTAAAACATTCATTTCATTTATCAACTAAACATCAAAGAAAAATCTTGATATTAAAATTGATACTATGATCACAATCACAATATTTGGAACAACAAATCATGAACGATATCTATAGAACGAGTATCATGAAACATAACATGTTATTGAGTCAAAATCTACACAACATATTGATAGCCCAAGATTAAATAAAACAAAACATCAATGAAACAACATTCACAAAAGACTAAAGCCGAAATGCTGCACGCTGTTCTATTAAGTCCTGTAAGTCATTTGTCCATAATTGGTTCCAGGCCAAGATGCCTTCACTTACAAAATGGAAAGTATTTAAAGTGTCTTGAGATCTCATCTTCCTATCTCCTAGGATAGCATCAGATCTCATGAGATCAAAATATTACAAAAATGGAGGGCCTACAACCACTCATAACTGAATTGTTTTTTTTTTTCTTTCAAAAATTAATAAAAGTTTTTCTTATTTACAAAATAAATAGGAAAGAGATACTAATCATCTAAATCGAACATGTTCCTCCTCAGAAAATCAGCATCAAGATCCACCATGTCCTGAAAACGAAATAGGAATAAGTTAGATAATTTATTAACAACTAATTACTAATTTTTTTTTATTTAAAAATGACTTGGCTATAGAATTGAAAGATTCTGTAGCCAGTCTTATATTGGCAAAATAAATCCAATTTTCAAACCGATTTGATTCAAAAAAATAACATGCATGTAATAAGAAGGAAAAATCATTTTACCATTTCAACCAATGACTAAACATGGATCAGGATAGCTCAGAATTCATTATGGCATGAACACTGTCTGCATTTTTGATCACAACGTTTCCTGTCTTCTTAAGACGTTTAGCTTGTCTCTCTTCATTTGCTCTGAGGTCACGATTTTCTTTTGTCAGTAATTCATGGTGAGCTGTGAGTGATTTAATCCGAACTTGGAGGATGGGGATATCAGTATAGTATCATTCAATCCACTGTAGTCAAACCTCACATTGCACGAGAGAGACGATTTGTTGATGGAGCATATAGTCAAGACTAGCTATATCAATACTACCTGTTACGTGCCCTTAACCAATCCTAATACCTGTGAATTCACCTTTATACTTGAGACACAATGGAAGATTATTAACAAAGTTGTATGGTTGAGTAGGATCAGATTTATGACAATCTGGATCTTCTAAAGTCAGGAAGTCTTCAATTTCTAAATCTGAGACCTTATTGACCTCGATCAGGCCGATCAAGCTCAAATGAGGTTTGACTCTGTTTCTCAACTTTCTCGAAATTAGCCGACCAACTCTTTTATTTCGTAACCCTAACACCGCGTGCTTTTTTTTTGACTGTTTGTGAGATTTTTCGACATAGGGTTTCACAGTGGCGTTATGACCACTATCCAAATTAGGCACAGGAGGTTCACTCCACTAAAAACCACAGTCTGTTGATGATGGGGTGATCGACTGGGCATTACTTCATCTAGGGGGTTTGTGGCTGGCTTATTAATCAGACTGTCAAAATGTTCTTTTACCAATGATTCACATGAATTAGGGTCGTCTACAAAAACAGTAGAAACAAAACCATTTCTCGCTAAAAATCCATCCCAACAATCGCCTATGGTTTTCAAATGGAGATTTAACAGAATTTTGATTAAGCCATCATGGAAAATATTAGAGTCGAGGCTTTGTTTTTTATACCTTTTAGACATGTTGTACAGGATTCTCAACAGATAGAAAGGCACATTCAAATGAAAACCTATGAAGTGCATAAGAAACCGTATATGATAGAGAAAAACTAGACCATAACAACCCTCACAGGTCACAAACTGTTTAAGGATTGACAGGAGACCATGCCATCTAACTTTAAGCAAAGAAATAGGAATACCTTTTTCATAGCAATCAATTTTCCTGGAGGTCATGAAGAGGCTCTGGGGCACTTCTTTGATTTTTGAGTTCTTGAACCATTTCTGACCGGTGGATGGAAGCCCTGTGGCTTCACTGACAAATGCTTCAGTTACTTCCAATTGGATGTCTCCAACTTTCACCCTATACCCATCAAATGTTTGTGCAAATTCCTTAGCCACACAAAGGTTATACCCTTCGAACCTTTTGATGAAGGCATCCCAACCCTGACCTTTCAAATCTTCGATTGCATCATCATGAGATAGCAATGCTTGAGAGCCATTCGACTCTATTCAGACAACAAGAGCCATTAAAAATATGACTGGACTGTAACAGGGGTGACTCAAGATAGTTCTGGGTTTAAATGGCAAGAGTAAAAGGAACAGATCTGAGCAGATAAAATGGAAACAAACCAAGCAAAACCCCTGCAAAATCATAGTATGAACATCGAGGGTTCGGTTATTGAGGCTTGAGCACTCCTGGTAATGAAAAACTCACGTACAGAGCATGACAAAAACCCTCAATCCATAATGAAAAGCTTATTAATTTACTCTATCAACAAAAGGATTAAGTACAGGGTACAATAATTGCGCATTAATTCTCATGACTAGCATGACTATAGTTGATTTGCAAAGGGTTTAAATATACAAAAATGTTCATAATTCAAATGCGAATTCAAATGCGAATCAACTAAGTGTATAGAAATCACATCAACATTCAAAACACTCCAAAGGTAATTCATTCAAGTATTAGACATAGAGTAGATACAAGCACAATGACCCTTTAAAAGAATGCCTTGAATAGGAGTATAAGACAAAACTAAGTTTTCAAGTTTGATTCATGCTTTCAGTCATGAATCAAACATGAAACAAAAAATAAAACACAAATCTTAGAGAATTAATGAACACTTTTGTAATCCAGTAATCATCTCCAAATGATAATATTTACAAGATGAGGTGAAGGCAACTACAGAAAGTGTCATTTGTCATTCAAATAATGATATTGTGTAGGGATGCCAACAACATCCTAGACTCTCTGGCCCAACTATCACATAAGCCTCATAGCTTATCATTACTTGGCTCACCAGCCTATGAAACATGTTTACAATTCATGATTAAAAACTAGGGGCTCGGCCTTGGGGTATTACAAGATTCCCCTCTCTCATAAAGAGTTTGAGAGGCCTTATTTTTCCAAAACGCTAAAATCTAACAATAATAAAACCCTAGCTTTTATAGCGTCAATACACTGACTTTTTTTCCCAAGGTAATCCTCACAGAAAACACTCCAAGTACTTCCCCATCATCCATGGATGGTAAATGGGGTAAACCATTGGCCCTGTTAATAGAGCTTAACCCTAAGGGGATTAAAAGAGTCGAACTTGTGTCCTCCCCAATTCACCAAGGGAGAGATCTCACGTTTGGCTCAAGACCACTTGAGCTAACCCTCGGGGATAACTTCATTACAATGACTTTATTACACATGTAAGCCTTATATTCTAACAACTATGAATGCTTGTCATGTATTTCTTAGTAGACGTTGGATGTATGATTAAAAAGTATATAATGATAGAATGAAAAATACTTTGAAAGGTGATAGAAGTTTAAAGTTATTTCCCATAATAGAGGAAAGCACAAAGAAAAGAGTTGTGATGTGTTTTGCTAAGGAATGATTAAGGGAAGAGAAGTTTTATCCTACACACTAGTTTAGAGACATTCATGAAGAAGGAAAGGAGAATGTACTTGTGGAAATTCAAAGACAACCCAAGTTACAATAGAAGGATATGTTGATGTTGGGCAACAATGAAGATGAAGAATAAAACTATAGAACTTGAATATTGTGTAATAAAAGAAATGAATATCATGGTTATGAATATAACAACCATAAAAGAAGGTGCAAATCAAGATTGTGCAAAAAATGAAGCCGATGATGTTTTTGATATGAAGGTTGGTGATGAATAAGGAGACAAGCTGAATGGCGATAAAGTAGATGAAAATAAAGAAGGTATGGTCTAGAAAGGTATTGGAAAGCTTGAACAATAGGAAATGTTGGTTGTATGTACGAGTGACGATGTGGAGGTAATAATCCCTATTGGGTATGAGCACTTGAAGATGATAATCCCTATTAATCATGAGCAATTGGAGATAGTAATCCTATCAGACATGAGTATTTGGAAGTAATAAGACCTATGGGAAACTAGTGTGTTGATACATGATGATGAAGCAAGTTTTTGGAAGAAGAGAACAACATGATGATGGTAAGTATAATATTTGAAATAGTAAGAAGAAAAACATGAACCAAAGATAAAGAAAGCTAGCAACCTCATGGGCATGATGCTTATTAATTTCTAACCATGGGTGTCTAGAACATGAGAATCCCTAGGTATTATGTTAGCTAACATGTAAATTAAATTTATAAGTAGGTGTGACTTTCACCTCAAATTTCAAGACCTAGACATTACTAATTTTTCCTAGGTTTGTGTTTTAGTAATTTAGGCAACCATTTCTTGAAAGGTTGGAAAAGGGTAAGTTTCATTCAAGTATAGTGGAAGTTAGAATTTATTTAGGTAGGAGATGAAATGAGTTGTAGAGAATTAATGGAATATCTCAAATTATTTTACACAAATGGATTTGGGTGACTAACCCACCCTTGGCATGCATTTTGGTAAGGCCTCACAAGCCTTTTGGACACTATGTAAAGAAGGGAAAATTTTGAGCATTTTTGCACATCAACAATTTTTAAGTATCAACTTGAAAATCTAGAAATTTATGGAGGTAAGTAATGAAAACATATGCCATCTTCAACATCACTCAAATTTTGTAGTGCCTCATTTTGATTTGACTATTGAGATAGACTAGACATTATTTTTTGAGGGCATTTGTTTAGAAATGACTTGATTTAATGATTGATATTATGATGATGAAACTTAAAATTTTAATTATCTGATTGAGTTTAAATGATGATTAATGAATGAGTTTATTTAAAGGTTTATTTGATAACATACAAGAATTATATGTTCAATGATATGGAGTAACTGATGGTATTGAATCATATGATTTGGATAACTTAAAATAGTAATGTTGGATACATTAACTTCCAAATGCTACCGATGGACGTGGGATTGTGTCAAAATTATATTGGACTGTAGATTGAGTCAGGGAACCATACAAGTTATGCGATTATGTTGTATTTTGATTTTGGATTATAAAATTATTGATGTGTTGATTGTTGTGTGTGCAAGCACAAGGAACATGCTTGCTAATTGATCCACATATGTGTATTGGGGTTGTATGGTTGGGTTATGGGTATCATTAGGAGAGGAGGAGAAACATTCATGTTTCCTTCTACTAGCACTCGTTTTCCATGGCCTACATTGAAATTCTAGGGACACTTTTACTCCAAGGTTGCATGTTGCCATGAGGGTAGGTTAGATATTCAATCACTCACAAGGATTAATTGAGGGGCACACAATAAGGTGATAAGATTATTCCTGAGTGACCATTAGTATCTCAACAAAGGGAATTAAACATTGAGTTAACATGGTGTCCAATGTTGTGCCATTTTCCCACCAAGAAAAGTTAGATGCTTGAAGGGCATGTGAAACATGACACCCTTGGAAATACAAAAAGGTAATTCTTGAAGGGCATGAGAAACATGTTACCCTTGGTATAGTTTATGAATTATCAATTTTATAGTGGAAATAAGGTTAAATGTAAAATTATGAAAGGAAATTACATTAACATGCATAGTTATTGAATTCAGAAAACAATTATAAGTTATACATTACTAGAGAGAAAAATAAATTAAATGATGGTAACATATTTTTTTTTTAACTGAAACCAAACTTTTATATTAATCAAGGGGGGCTATGCCAGTGAAAACAACATAAGCATACATATCAACAAAATTGGGCTTAAAGCATGTACATATTTATGAAACTAAAATGAAAAAATTTGGAGCCTTATCCATATCATATTCCCACTGAGGCTAACTAATTATGTCTTTAACCAACTGTCCTAATAGGAAAATTATTTTGAAATACATTCATTGGTGAGAAGATTCACTGTCTTGTATATCTATTTATCTATCCGGTAGGAGAGATCCATCTTCTACTTCCATTGGTGTTGTGCCTTGATCCCCATGCTCATAGATTGTGTTTCCCCCATGATGAGAAACAACCGCTCCTTGATTATTTTATGCCAAATTTGAACACCGAGGAAGAACCAAGGACCTTAAATATCGATAGTCAAATTCTGAGAAATCTATTCTCTGGATTTGAATAGTTAAAATATTCATCACATTTTCAATCGCTTTCTCCATTTCCCCCAATTTTGTCGAAATCTGTTGTAGAGCACTATTGTTTGCTTACAAAATTTCTTCATGTCTTCGAAGAATTATTTTAATATTTTTCCAATTAGGATCCATCTCTGTCTAAAGAAAAAAACAACATGAAAACCCCAACCACACAGAACTGCGAGGAACAACCCCTATCTTGACTTAAAAAAAGATGAGCAAGAGAGGATCTTCAACAAAGTAGAGAAAATATATTGTTGATACTGAGAGGGGGGTGAATCAGTATCAAGTACAATTTGGAAACTTTTTCAACTTATACGTCAACCAGATTATATATTCAATTATATCCAATGAGCAATGAACAATAGTAGAAGAGTTACACCAATACACCATAATACACCATGCACAATATATGAGAAAAAACCAATAGTTATTATTCAAGGGAAGTAATGACTTCCAAAGGTAGTTACAACTTCCAAATATAAAGAGAGGGATAAACCTCCAAAAGGAAGATACAATCCTCCAATATCAAGAGAGGGTTGACCTCTCCATCCTTTCCCCTTCCTTCCACCCAAGAATATATGAGAGATAATAAAACTTTACATTAAATCATCACCATCAACCAACCATCACATAGAACCTGATAATGCTTCCTGAGACTTCTTCAAATTATGCAATTCTTCACTTCTTAGAATACTCTGATCCTGTGGATAATATAACTCAATGTATTCTCTGAAACTCCTCCAAGTTTCACTCCTCGAATCCTCCCAGAAAAGGATTTATAGAGAAAATGGTAGGCCTTATTCAATTCTGGTTTATTCAGGAGAGTAAACTTGTACATCATGCCCCACGCTCAATATTTAACATAAGATTTTGAAATTTGTACACAAGAAACTACAACTCGTACTCTTTCCAATGCAATTGGTCTCACTTCATTTGGATTCTCTATGAATATGTTATGACTGTTTTACCCAGAACACCTATTTATGACTAGCTTTAGGACTAGTCAATAACCCTATCTTCCACATAGTGTATCTACAAAATTATAGCGAATAAAGAGCTGAAATTTTTACCACAGGTACCTAGATATGTCTTCTCAATAGCATAAAAATTTCACTATCTGAATCGTTCTAGAAAAAAGTTATAGCGAAAATGGTAAGATGACCTGTAAATAACATACCTTAGAACACATCACCAAAAGACTTCATCCTCCCTTGAAATTCAGCCTTCTTTACTTCATATTTCCTCTGAAATTCGACTTATATCTCCTTGTTCATTAAAAAACTTGTGTGTCTTGAAAAATGAATGTTTAATGAGATGCATTTATACCCTTTATGTCACTTCCTTCTAACATTAGGGCCGACCTGACACTTTCTTATTTTGTAATTCTTTTCTTTAATTATCTTCAAGGACGACCTGTACTTCCTTATTCAATTCACTTTGTCATATTCAAAAATTCATTTATCCTCAACCATGAGGATCCACGTGACGTGCTACCAACCACCAGAAACAACATGATTTATACTATCCATCCATGGGTGTTGTATCTGCATGTGCACTGTCCTTCATGTCCAAATAACTTCATCAATCTTGGGGTCCAAAACCAATAACTAGGGTTGACATCAATGACAACAACCAGTCTTCCACCAATCTCCCCCTTTGTCATTGATGACAACACTCATGCTCCCCCTGTCATCATGATTCAAATTTCTCTCCCCCTTTGAAATCAATGGAAAAGGGTGGGGTTGCGCCCCGTGAGTTCAATGGAATAAGGTGACCTTCTTCTTTGGGGATGCTCCCCCTGAACATGTGGCACTCAATAATACTTCATTCTTATTTTTGGTCTTTGGGACTTTTTCTTCCTTGGAATCCTTTTGTGTGGATTCTGTATTCTCTCTCTTCTTCATGTCTAGGATGTATATGTTGTTCAGTCTTTTTGTTGCAGTTGCAACCAATCTTCTTGAGTTATTTTATCTGATTTTACATTTTAGGAAGTCAAACGTAAGAGTGTATCCTTGATCACATATTTTGTTGACACTGAGGAGATTATGCTTCAGATCTTCAACCAATAGGAATTTTCCTGCTTTTACATTTTCACTTCCAAACTTTACAGTTCCTTTTCCAAGTATTTTGGTAGATGAGTCATCTCCAAATGCAACATTTCCACCCTTTTTCTTCAAGCTTACAAATTTGCTTTGATCTTTGGTCATATGAGATGAGCACCCACTGTCTATGAACCATTCATCTTCTTCTTTGCATTCTTTAGCGACCAATGCTATTCGACAGTTTTCATTGTGTGGAATTTCTTTCCTTTTCCATGTTGTAGTTGGTATAGGGACATTTGGCATACGATTATCTTCCTTCATCTCTCTGCAATCTCGTGCTTTGTGACCAAGATTATTGCACATGTAACATACAATATTTTGATCCATTAATGGGTCAAATGGATTATAATTTATGTTGACAGGTGTACAAACATTTCCATATCTACTATTTCCGCCATTCATGTAGCTTGTGTAGATATTCCTTTCATTGATTCTACAATTGATTGCCTTATGTCCAAAATTTCCACAAGTATAACAATGTCCAAGAAAGAAATTTTTTTATCTGGGAGTAAGTGATCTTCTTTGTGGTGTGGTCCTTCCGGGTTCACGATCTATTCTTCTATAGTTTCCTTCATAATGATTTCTTTCATACCTGATGGGAGAGGATATTCTTGATGTCTCATTCCTTCTGAATTCTAGTCTTCTATCTTGTTGTTCAACTTGTTTTGGAGTATTGGTTTCATCATTTTCATCTTTCTTCTCTTGTTTTGTTGTCTTCAAACTGTCATTGTATCCTAGTCTTGTCTTGTCGTTTGGATATCTTTGACTGCTAATTTTTCAGTGCTTTTTTCGAACTTCTTCAACTTTTCTATTGTCAATAGTAGCTCCCCTTTTGTGTCATCCAATTCTCAATTTCTCATAATCTTCTAATTGTTCCTTCAAGCTATCAATGGTCTTTTCAAGCTTATAATTCTCTTCTTCACAACTACTCAATTCACCTTTTAGTATTATGTTTGTGTTTCTAAGCTTGCTATTTTCAGTTTCAACATGCTTCAACTTTTCAAGATTCTCATCTTCTTGTTCACTCTCTGCATTGTCTTTGTATCCCCAAAAGGAATCAAGGTTGGTTTCTTCATCTGAATCTTCTTCAAAAACGATTTCTTCTTATTTAGAACTCTTGTAATCATCATCTTGGGTTTCTTGGGTTATGAAGAGGACTTATCCTCCATAATTATCTTCTTCATCACTCTCATATGAGGATATGTCATCATCCTTGGAGTAGAATCTCTTTTTATTGTTGAGACTTCTCTTTTTATAGTAGCAGTTTTCAACAATATGTCCTAGTCTACCACGGTTAAAGCATTTGAGAGGAGACTTACCTTTGTATCTTCCACTTCCCTTCTGGAACCTTCTTCTGAAATTTGTTATTTCTTCATCAAGGTCTCTATCCTTGTCTTTTGTCTTCTTTATGGCTTTAAAGGCTGCTTCATTGTTTGGCTGGTCACTTTCTGTACCTGTTCTCATTTCATATGCTATAATAGACCCATTTAATTCATCCATTGTCATTTTGATCAAGTCCCTAGTTTCTTCAATGGCAGAGACCTTAGCATCATACTTCAAGGGAAGTGATCTCAACACTTTTTGTACAACCGAGGATTCATTGAGCTCTTCACCTAATCCCCTGATAGCATTAACAACTTCATTAACTCTAAGAAGATAGGTTGCAATATCTTCCTTTTCATCCATCTTTAAATTTTCAAATTCTGCTCTATGTCGTTGAAGCTTGACTTGCTTAACTTTTGGATCACCTTCATAGATACTCTTGAGTTTGTCCCATACCTCTTTAGCAGTGCTACAACCCATCACTTTGATGAAAATGGTTGGTGCCAATGCTCCTAGAATAAAATGTTTGGCTTTTGAATTACAACTCATAAGCTTCTTCTCATTTGGATCGGTTGGAGCATTATTTGGGATTACATAGCCATTTACAACTGAGTACCAAATGTCTACTCCCAAAGTTGTTAGGTAAGTTTTCACTCTATCACTCCAGTATGCATAATTTCTTCCATCAAGTCTTTGAATCTCATTTGAAATGTGCTCATGGTCATCCATCTTTGCTCAGGATTTTCCTTCCAGTGGTTAAACTGTTTTGAAGGCAACCTGCTCTGATACCAATTGTTGATACTAAGAGGTGGGTGCATCAATATCAAGTACAATTTGGAAAATTTTTCAACTTATACTTCAACCAGATTATATATTCAATTATATCCAATAAGAAATGAACAATAGTAGAAGAGTTACACCAACACACCATGCACAATATATGAGAAATAACCAATAATTATTATTCAAGGGAAGTAATGACTTCCAAAGGTATTTACAAATTCCAAATATAAAGGGAGGGATAAACCTCCAAAAGGAAGAGACAATCCTCCAATATCAAGAGAGAGTTAACCTCTCGATCCTTTCCCCTTCCTTCCACCCAATAATATATGAGAGATAATAAAGCTTTACATTAAATCATCACGATCAACCAACCATCACATAGAACCTGCTAATGCTTCCTGAGACTTCTTCAACTTCTGCAATTCTTCACTTCTTAGAATACTCTGATCCTGTAGATAATATAACTCAATGTATTCTCTGAAACTCCTCCAATTTTCACTCCTCGAATCCTCCCAGAAAATGAGTTATAGAGAAAATGGTAGACCTTATTCAATTCTGGTTTATTTAGGATAACAAACTTGTACAACATGCCCCACGCTCAATATTTAACATAAGATTATGAAATTTGTACACAGGAAACTAAAACCCGTACTCTTTCCAATGCAATTTGTCTCACTTCGTTTGGATTCTCTATGAAGACGTTATGACTTTTTTACCCAGAACACCTGTTTATGACTAGCTTCAGGACTAGTCAAAAACCTTATCTTCCACAGAGTGTATCTCCAAAATTATAGCGAATAAATAGCTGAAATTTTTACCACATGTACCTAGATATGTCTTCTCAATAGCACAAAAATTTCACCATCTGAATCGTTCTAGAAAATTTTTTATAGCGAAAATGGTAAGATGACCTGTAAATAACATACCTTAGCACACATCACCAAAAGACTTTATCCTCCCTTGAAATTCAACCTTCTTTACTTCATATTTCCTCTGAAATTCGACTTATATCTCCTTGTTCATTAACAAACTTGTGTGTCTTGAAAAATGAATGTTTAATGAGATGTATTTATACCCTTTATGTCACTTCCTTTTAACATTAAGGCCGACCTGACACTTTCTTATTTTGTAATTATTTTCTTTAATTATCTTCAGGGCCGACTGTACTTCCTTATTCAATTCACTTTGTCATCTTCAAAAATTCATTTCTCCTCAACCATGAGGATACACGTGACGTGCCACCTACCATTGGAAACAACATGGTGTATACTATACATCCATGGGTGTTGTATCTGCATGTGCACTGTCCTTCATGTCCAAATACCTTCATCAATCTTGGGGTCCAAAACCAATGACTAGGATTGACATCAATGACAACAACCAATCTTCCAACATATATTGATGAGGAAACCCAAATATAAACAAAACTAGAAGGAAAGAACCCGGAAACCGGGGAAAACCTCGACGGAACCTCAAACAAAATTGACATCGAACGAAGGCCGTCACCAACTTGCACTCGAGACAATCGAACTGCCCAGAGGCATGGCAATAAAAAACAACATAGTTCTGACGAGCCCCACCGAACAGAGAAGAAACACGAGCCATAACCAGAGGAGACACACATAAGAATCCGACCACACTCAAGGCACAATGACTTAATTTCGTGCTTCTATTACAACTCAAGTGTGTGAGAAATACCATCATACAAAAACTAACCCAAGTATTGAGTTATGGGATGGGAAGGACCCCCCTATTACCACTTATTTCAATCACATCCATATTTTCCCCACGCTTAGTTCAATAATCTGTTTGAGAGTTAAGTTCTCTTTTGATATGGTATATTCTTACATCGTCGAATTCTACAGAGAGAGAGAGAGAGAGAGAGAGAGAGAGAGAGAGAGAGAGAGAGAATGCAAGAGATGATATAATTGAAGGCGATGATACAATTGAAGGCATTGTTTTCAATTTGAGCCTTTTTAGAAATCGCCCAGATTACCATCATAGAGTCCTCAAGAATCACAATATTTGCAATGTTCATGTCTCTCGCAATGCGAACTTCTTCCCATGAGGCATATGCCTAAGCAATGTTGTTTGATATGTTGTCTAGTCCCCAAGCGAAGGATGCTATGTTACTTCTTTTGGGATCAAAGAGACTCCCCTCGACACCTGCCACCCCAATAGTAACATAATTAAACATATAGATAAATTAATATTTTATATGAAGAGAAAAAATTTAGTTAATTATAAGTTAATAAGAAAACAACTACATTCTAGGAGTGTGCATGAAACAAAAATAAGCTAATTATTAATTAACAAAAGCTAATTACTAGTGCACCCTTCAATCAAGGAGAGGAAAGAGGAACATGAATTCATATTCAAATAGAAGTTTGGGAAAAGAAAAGTGGGTTGAGAGAAGTTAAGGAGAACTAATAAATAACTAAACTAGTAACTCCATGTGTAATCACTAAAATATGAAATGATGAGAAGATCAAGGGAACACTTAAGAGTGAAAATAGGAAATGTGAGAGTTGGGTGAGGATAATTCAGTATTTTATAATTTTAAAATAGATAGATATTAAGTAATTAATAAATTAGTAAAACACATATTTGCATGAGTTGGAGAAGTGGCATGACCACATAACTTACAAAAGGAGAGCTTGAGCTAAAAGAAAAATACTTTTTGCACCATTTGTTGAGTGTTTGGTCCATTAAAGTTTGTTTGAAGCAGTGATTCTTCGAAAGCCTATAGTTTCATTTTTCAATCATATTGCTAGAAAGGTACTTTTCCATACAACCTCATTGGGCTTCAAGAGTTCTTTGGGAAGGAGAGTACCCATTAGAATACTTAGGGTGGTCAACCAATGGATTTCCAACCATCAACAAAGCTAATAGAAGGGATTGGAGAATCGCACATCAAGTTTGCAAGTTAAGTTCTACGATAAATTTTGCAATTTTTTTGGTATACATCATTTTGTTATTTAAAATTGTTTGGGTTAATGGTGTAAACCGTTATACAAGCATTTTGTTATTATAATTATTTAGTGGGTTTCGGATTATTAATTTGTGTTATTGGCTAGCATTTTCCTGGCTTATTTACAAATTAATTTGATAAATGATCGGTCAAATTTAATTCATTGGTCAAATTGTATATTCTATGAATGCAGGTTGTTAATTTAAAGGATGGATTGAAGTGCATATTCATAGACTGTAGATTGTCAATTTTATAACTGGTCACACTGCATATTTCAACAATTTCATTGCCAAGTCAAAACTATTTGTGTTTTCTTGTTCTCATCATGCAGTGCAAATTCGTATGAGTTATTTATAGAATTAATTTAGCAATAACCAAATACCCTCCTCTGTACACCATTGATTTCTGTGGAATTGATAGTTCATTTTTGTATGGAAGAAAACGTTTGCATGGACTTCTTCCATAGTATACAACTTCAAGTTATTAATATATTTGCTTTGTATGAGAATGAATGTACTCAGCCTCAAGCTATATATATATATAATCCAACAAATACTTGTTGAGATTGCACAGGTAAAAGAACAAATCACAGGTGAAGATTGTGAGTGCCTACAAGCAAATTATAACAATGGAATATTATAGTAGCATTGAGCCTGCAACCGGTCATCAACCAGAGTGTGAGGTTACATAGACAATACACTGGCAACGCTCAAATATAATGAAGAACTGTAGATTGGTTGAGGGCAAGACTTAGATATAATGAAGTACTGTAGATTGGTTGAGAGGAACGCTTAGGTATAATGAAAATTGTAGATTGGTTGAGAGCAGCCCCTTAGATATAATGAGGAATTATAGTTCTGTTGGGGTAGTGCCCAGATGTAACTATTGTTTTTCCATTTAATAGCAATGAACACTACCTTATTAGTCTACAATCTGCTTCTCAATATGGATGTGAAGAAATGAGAAGTTCTGATAATTTTTATATTGATAGTTTTTTTTTTCCAAGTTATAAAGTTTGAAGAAAACATTTTATACTTTTTATCATTTCGAAGATGATATTCAAGATAAATCCTAAAATTTTTAGAACACAAGACAATCAATAATATATTTGAAATAACAATCATTCCTGCCAACCACTTAAACTAAACTTAATTAATTTCTAAACTAATAGTTTTTTAAATTCCTTAAAACTTTTATTGTAATCCCCATATGAATAAAAAATCAGCTTTAAATAATAAGGAATCACCTTTAAAACATTACTAATTAGAAAGTATTTTTATAAAGCTCAATGGCAGAATGAGAGTCCGTGTCTCATAAGTCGAGCATATATGGTAATTACGCTGAAAGACTTACACCTATTGACAATGGGCATATTTAATAGGGGTTTAGTGCTTAATAAGTTTTCTATGGACAGGATTAAATATGGCTGGAATATTCTTAGTAGTCACACAAAATAAATGGCTGTGATTTCAATCATTAACTTCCTAGCTATTATAAAGACATCTGTTTATGTGTTTACTTTTTTACATTTACCTAATCATATTTAAAAATTACTTTGATAGCTAACTGATTGCCACGTAAGTGATTAACAAAAATTAAAATATTAACACCAGATAAATAAAGCGCAACCGTTTATTTGTTAATCAATAATAAAATTTAATAAATTCTTTACCAGCAGATACCTTTCGGCTTTCTCCAGCTGCTGTATTAGCGGCTGTGCTAGTTATATTTACCATACAGTAATTGATCAAGTAGTTGTATTACTGATCTTAAATAGTTATGATTTTCCAATGGTAGTTATCTAACTGGGTGACGTGTCATATTAGAATTCATGCTTCATGTATAAAATCTAAATAAAAACAATGGTTAAGAAATAATATTGCTATTAATATTAATTCAGAGAGAATAAGTACATATACATTCACTTTAATTAATTTACTTATAGAACTTTTTTAAATCTATTCAATTGGTTTTAGTTTGGATGGTTGGGAGGAATGATTGTTATCTTTCCTACTTGGGTTCAATTCCCATAAATGACATGTCGATCTCATAATGAACATATTGTTGTAATGGCTTTAATTTAATACATTTGGCTACAAAACATGTTGTCTATATTAATTACACATTTTTTTGTGTTAGAGGAAATTTTTTGTGTTCCCAACGAAAAACGACTTGTAGGCCTTGTACATTTAGATAGAGGGAACCACCCGGTGTTGAAAGGGGAACAACATAGCCCCCCTATATTAGGGACACCATTGCATAGATGGATGACTTTATCTGATTATGGTAGTAACGAATGCTTCCATACTTTGTCTGACTATGGTAGTAACGAATGCTTCCATTGGTGCTATATTAGCTGCTTGCTCACTTAGGGTTGATTTCTTGACCAATTTGTAATACCCTACCCTTGGTGTTATCCCAATACAACATGCGATTGTTCGAAAAATGAAATTCTAAATGATTTTTCGAACCATATAAAAAGTCATGGTAAGTTCCTTGTATGTTTGTGTAATGTAGAGGAGTATGCACACATACACACATATTTCTTTGTACACATATATCTTTGTGTGTGCATGTGTGTGCCCATACTTCTCTACATTACACAAACATACAAGGAACTTACCATGTCTTTTTATATGGTTCGAAAATTAATTTAGAATTTCATTTTTTGAACAATTGCATGTTGTATCAAGATAACACCATGGGTAGGGTGTTACACATTGGCGAAGAAATGAACCCTAATTTTTCTTATTGGTGAAGCTAGGTAATTTTGGTAAAATTCAATGAAAATGTAGAAGTTTCTAATTGAGCATATTTGCTTAAATGGATTTGAATTGGACAGTTTTGATATATGGATTTTATAGAGAAGGAGAAAGAAACATAAATAATTTTTTACTCTCTTTAAAGGACAATTGTACAATTTTTGGTGTGCATTTTTTATTATACCTCTCAAGGAGCTTTGTACTCTATTTTAAGAACAAGTTTGGATTTTGAGCAATCAACTAAATGTTTGTCATTGTTGTGTGCATTATAACACAAGGGATTGCAGGATGACTATGTTGGAGTATTTTACATGACCATGGAGCATGAACATCTATAATTTGAGTACATTTATCGAGACATTTCACCTAAAATTGTCATTAATTGTCATGTAGTGAATATTTCTTGTCCTTATTGAATTTTTATAAACCCTTAGAATATTAAGCATTGAATTTGAATAGTTGGGTAGTTGGAAGGACAAAAGGAAAGGATCACAGGCATAATATGATGTTCGTGAATGGACAAAGCACCTTTGGCTCTCTATTGATTTTGTTTTTGTAGTGTTGGATGCTGTGGGTTCCAAAGACCTGAGCATAGGATTTGTGAATGTAATGAGGCCCAAGATCATTGGCCATTGGATCAATACTTTTTTTAGAGATTGCTGATGAATGCATTTGTTGTGATTTAATTTGGTAATAGGCTATGTCTAAAATGTATGATGTATGATAGTATTTTATGCGTTTATAGATTTTTTTGTATGTTGTTAGTGCTTCTGTTGTGTGACTTTCATCGTAGGCCCTAAACACTACACCAAGTGGCATTAGAGATAATATTTCAACTATGAGAAATGAAGAGAAGGTAATGGTGTGGGAGATTACCGGGGAAAGAAGAAAGTGAGATGTCTAATTTATAGGAGAAAGATTTCTACCTAGTTGTAAATAGAGTTTTGATGTTGGTGATTGTTCTAGCAATAAGAAATTGCTAGGAGAATATTCCTTGTTAAATATAATACCAAGATCACATTGATATGTGCATGATAATTGGATTGATAATTACTAAGAGAACACAAATAAGCATGCCACCTAGGAGGAGAAATCAAGGAAATTAAGAAGATCCAAAGATGGCATGCCACCTAGGAGGAGAAATCAAGGAAATTAAGAAGATCCAAAGATGGAAGAGATGAGAAATGAGAGAAATAAAAAAAGCCCCAAAATAGAAGAAATTAGAACACTTGTAGAGAGAGAGAGGGAAAAATTATTGGTAAAGTTGGAGACACTAGAAACGTTGGAGAAGAAGATTAAGAGTAAGAAATTTAACCCAATATGAGAGAAGAGCACAATAACTAGGAGAATGATCATAAACTGCACTTTATCAGATTCTTGAAAGACAATGAGTGATGATAGAATAGAAATATCTTGTTTTAATGGTAGTTTAAAGGTCGATGTATTGATTAATTGGAATGAAGAAGTAGAAAGGTAATTTGATATTTAGAAAGTAGATGATCCATATACATTTATTGCTTCAACATTGAAAACACATGTTTCTTTGTGATGGGATCATGTTCATAAAGAAAGAATGAGAAAGTAGAAAGAAAATATTAAAACTTTGAAAGAAAATAATAAGTAAGATAAAGGATAAGTTTACCTACATTAACATTGTTGTAGGTGTGATCCTACCATAGCTAAGAGAGGGAAACATTGTCCACCCAATTTTATATTGATGTTGAATATTAGACCAAGCACAAAGATACTATCCTACATGGAAAAGAAGAAAGAGAAGGTTTGCCTAATTTTCCTTATTTTTTATGATTATTTTGTGTTTCATATTGATCATCTAACATTAAATTACTTTGTTAATAAACATGTTAATAAAGGTAAAGTAGGTGGATGACTATATTTACTTTAAGAGTTCAAATTTTAGATTATTTTCAAACTAATAAAGCCTCATATTGGACATATTGGACTAGGCCACCCATCATTGATATAATTATTAGAAGAGTTAATAATAATTGATGATGTGCTTCCAAATTCTCACTTATTTAAAGTATAATCTATTCTCAAAGAGTTATATGCATAATTTTTGTATAAGAGTCTATGAACATGCATGTGGATCTAGAAGAAGGAGGTTTTGGCCATGAAGGTTATTTGAATAAAAAAGAAGGTGGTTTTGGTCATGGAGGCTACTTGTTAAAATTTATTAAGAGAAATTTAAACAAATTGGGCATATATGTCATTTTTGGAAGATGCATACTATATGATGAAAATTATATCATCATAGAAGAAGTAAATGTTAGAACATCAAGAGGATTATTAGGATCACATTATATTAAGAGATATAATCCAAGTTATTTTTTGATTAGAAGATTTTACTGCTAGTTTAAGTCCAAAATTACCACCCATATATAATTTCTCTATTTTTTACACTTTTGTTAATTTGAACAAAATTTGGGTAAATTAGAGACTTTGTTGTTATGTTTTTAGTTGCAACCAAACTTGCATCAATTTTAGTGTCAAATATTCACTATTACATTGATAATTATGATGAAAAAAATTAGATCACACAAGATTTGATATTAGTGCCAACTTTAGAGATGACATTAGTGTCAACTTTTGATTTGAAATATAAACAAAATTCAATTCAAAATAGTGTCATTGTTTGCAACCAATTTACATGCCACTTGTACAACTAGTAATGTCTTTTTTTGTGTCTAATGCTAGTTATTAAGAAGGTATCAACTAAAGCTTTAGGATTTTCTAAATACTTTTTTGTCATTTATTATGTTTCAATTGCAACAATATTAAAATACAAACCCTTTTTCGGTAATTAATTAGGTCTCAATTATGGTGGTAAGACTAAGTTTAAAAAAATGGATAAGATAAAAAAATGAATTAGAGATAAAAAATCATAATATTTCTTACATTGTAATTTATTTTTAAATCATTTTATTCTCATAACATACCAAAATACAATCTCAATTATTTTAATTTGCCCTCATTTAATTCAGCATCACAAATTAACATAACTAACCCAACCAATTAGGGTATGGAATGGACTCAATTTACATTGTAATTTATTTTAAAATAATCTTATTCTCATAACATACCAAAATACAATCTCAATTATTTTAATTTGCCCTCATTTAATTCAGCATCACAAATTAACATAACTAACCCAACTAATTAGAGTATGGAATGGACTTAATTGATTTGAATTTGTTTACTTACACTTTATATATTCACAAGATAATGAAACTAGGTCAAACTACACACATAATATGATGACAAAAATATCTATAAAAAATGGATTAAGATAAAAATTTGTTTACTTACATTCTATATATTCACAAGATAATGAAACTAGATCAAACTACACACATAATATGATCAAAATAGTATCTATAAAAAAATGGATTAAAATAAAAAATGAATTAGAGATGAAAAATCATAATATTTCATACATTATAATTTATTTTAAATCAATTTATTCTTCTAACATATCAAAATAGAATTTTAATTCACCTTTATTTTAATTCAACATTACAAATTAATATAACCAACCGAACTGATTAGGATATACACTCAATTCATTTGAATTTATTCACTTACACTTTATGTATTCACAAAATAATAAAATGATATCAAACTATATATATACATACATACATACATATTCAATTGTTGACATGCATATCTTAAATCCCTTTCATTGTTGGAGAATAATATGTATAACAAATATCAACATAACTATGTGTCAACGAAAGTGGCTTGATTATTGATCCATAATCATAGAAACAAATCAAACCATTCCATAACATCACATCACATTTACATTTAAGGTATAAAACTAAATATATAATTAATTATATACAAAGACTTTTAATCTTTATTTATGCCACTCTTGTTGCAACAAGAGCTCGAACTAAAATAACTTCTTCCAAAGCCTCTGTATCACCTTAGAAATAAAAACACAAATTAGTGAATATTTAAAAAAAATGAGTAATTTAATTAACTCATTTAATTAACTACCATGCTGATACACCAATTTATATGGAACATTTAGTATTAACATGATTGAAGATATGTTAAAAATATAATCACAAGGTGGATAAATTCTTTATGTTACTTACTACCCATGTGTTTCTTACTCAGTACATCGTTAGATGTAAATAATTAGAATTTTACTAAATCATAGTGAATGTATCTTCAACAATAACTATTTTAATGATCAAAGTTTTATTATTATTAGAAATCACTCTTGTCTACTTAATCATTCATGTTTTATTTTAATGATCAAAACCATCGTCTTTTGGAGAATTCACCTTCTCTTATCCACGTAATAATTCATGTTTATAGTTAATTAAACTTGACACTTTATACTTTGGTGGTAATTTGTTATTTGGTAGTCCCATTTATAGTACATTTGGAAATAGAACACTACTATATTCACATTCCCTTAGAGGTCCTTTGTATGTGTATTTCATAAACGTTAAGGTTGTCCATGAAGAGATATAATGGTGTACTTAATCATTTATGTTTTATTTTAATGATCAAAACCATCTTCTTTTGGAGAATTCACCTTCTCTTATCTACGTAATAATTCATGTTTTATAGTTAATTAAATTTGACACTTTATACTTTGGTGGTAATTTGTTATTTGGTAGTCCCATTTATATTACATTTGGAAATAGAACACTACTATATTCACATTCCCTTAGAGGTCCTTTGTATGTGTATTTCATAAACGTTAAGGTTGTCCATGAAGAGATATAATGGTGAATAGTTGGTTTTTTTTGGGTAGGGTAATCAAGTAAGATTAATGATTATTCAATTTGCATAAATGTTTAAGGGATACAATATTTGTGATTGAGGCATACAATAATTCTCAATTCTCCATAAGATTAGACATTTAAGAAACACTCGTTATTAAATCCAATATGTTATTGTTTAATAAGAAACACCCGTTATTAAATCCAATATGTTATTGTTTAATAAGAAACACCCGTTATTAAATCCAATATGTTATTGTCTAATAATTTAGTTGCCATAACATTTAGGTTAATAATTTAGTTGCCATAACATTTAGGTTATTAGTAAGTTCCTTTGCCTTGATTTCATAAAGAAACTTAGAAATGCAATGGTCTTCGATCCTCCTCCATATTTATTTTTCAATATTTTGGAAATAACATCAATACAAGGCACATTAACATTAACCTATTCTATATAGAAACCTCTAAAAATTCATGATAGCATTGTAAAAAAACCATTGCTAATGACCTTTAACTTTTTTTTTCTTAGAATTCATAAACTAAGGCCATTCATTTCTAGAGCTTTTTCATTGTCCATCTTTATAATGATTAGAATAGATTATTTGCCTCTATAGACCATGGAAGAATATGGAACAATAAAGGGAACCATTGAATTTTTGACTTATGTCCTCTTTAACCTCATACTCAATTTCTTAGAAGATTATAGGAGATATAATCATTTTGAAAGAGATCTTAAAATGTTTTTTCTAATTTTTCTTAAGAGAAATAATTATTTCTAAAGAGATTTTTTTAAAGTAATTACACTACATTAAATAATTCTATTGACAATGAACACAATTCTTTGCCATAGCTTTATTGGTGATTATCATTGCCATAGTTCCTGTTAGTAACATTTTTGTTCTCACCATTAAATGAAGGTTGGATGAAGTTATAAGGCCGAGATTGGATGAGATAGAGGTAGAAGACAGTTTTTAAGAGCTTCTGAATAGTCAAGATTCATATTATTTCGAAGCAGATTGAATAAATGGCGAGAAATCATACTCTGTTTACACCCAAGGCAAGTTTTAATCCCTCAGGTACTTATCATAGGTCCAAAAGGATCTTGTCATGTGTGAAAGGGGCCTAAGTATATTGGCCAAGGAGCTTACCATAAGACTGCGACCTAAAGAACCAAGCGCTAACATTTCAGGAGTTTTACAAACCCCAAAAGATCAACGATTCAGATCACATCGTGCGCATGCCTTCAAATCATCGGTCGAGATTGCCCTTTTGTCGGAGTCGCATTTGGACCCAAGCCTCAAGAGCTCCGATGGTGCACCTCCGATGAACAAACCATATTTTCTCTCATACCTCTTTCGAGGGGGACCGATCAATGACCCAGATCTCATCATGCCATCAATCACGATTAGAGAGATTGACAGTTCAAATTTGATCCATGCCCCTAGGATGTCGATTTAGTGTTATACATGGCCTACTGGTAGAGCACTGTTAGAGACAATCAGAGGCTACCACTTGGACACGTGGAACCCACCGTATACACAGGTCAACACACCTAAAATGAGTGACATGTTTCACGCATGCCTGCCACATTAGTTCTGGCGTGGACCAATAGAAATATGCCACATGTTCAGGATGACGTCAGCATGACAGTATTTGCCTTAGGTGTTTATGGATTCTAGTCGAACACAAATCAATGACTATCCTGGTTTCGACGAAAGATCAATGATGCTCCTTTTTCCAGTGATAGATCAATGTTTCTCCTCGCATTGGTGAAAGATTAACGACGAAGATCAGGATGAAGATCGTCATTGGTGAAATGCAAAGAGAAATCCCGGATGCAAGTTTTCACAGTGTCGACGATAATGTCATTGTCGATGAAATGCAGAAGAGATGACAACTTGGCATCCTAGCGGGGCACTATCATAGTCAACCATCAGTTTCCACATGTCCTGTCCTCTCTGCCACATCAACATCAACGTGGACCAATGAAAAGATGTCGCATGTCTAGGGTGACATCAACACAGATTTTCCAATGCCTTAGCCATTTTTGGCTTTTGGTCGAGCCCAGATCGATGGCTCTCCTTGTTTCGATGAAATATTAACGGTGGATATCATGGTGGGCATCATCGTCAGTGAAATGCAGAGAGAACTCCCCAACAAAAGTTGTATTATTTCACCGACGATGACGATGATAAAGAAGAGGCAAGTTTCATCCGAATAATGACCCAGATCTGGTTGGGTTCCAAATGCATGGCCCAATTTTAATTTCAATTTTCAAGACATATCGGGCTCATCACTTTGAAAATCAATGACTCTCCTTGCATCGACAAAAGATTAATGATGGATATTAGGGTGGAGATCGTCGTCGGTGAAATGCACAAGATATGGCAACTTGGCATGCCAACAAGGCACTGTCACAACCACTCCAGAGCCATCACGTGGACATGTAGAACCCAATGGATGCACAAGTAAATGTATTGAAGATGGATGAAATGTGTCCTACTTTCCTGCCACTTCAACACTAATGCATAATAGTATAAGGCTCCCATGTTTCCAAGATGACGTCAACATGACGATTTTTTCCTTAGTCAATTTATGCTTTAGACGACTGGATCAACGATTGTTTGTTATCCTCAGATCTCTGATGGATGGTCTAGATTTGGTTTCAATGACTCTTCGTAGTTCTATTATCGGAGTCTTGTTTAAACCTGATTCTTCAACACTCGGAATGGGGCACCTGCGATCAACGATCTAGATCTAAGTTAGTGCACCTCCGATGGACAACCAGGTGTTGGTTTTGGAGCATGCTTATCTTCCTGTTTCATAGGTATTTTTTTGCAACCATGTTTATACCACATGAAGACTGTACACCCCTCCATGCAAGGGGGTTGCAGGGGGGGCATTTCCCCCCCTGCGGGGTCCAAGGGCGAAGCCCCCGAAGGAAAAATTGCCTTGTAAATGTATATTGTAATTTCATAGTAAATCTAGACCGTTCATTATAAGGTTGCATATATGACGATAGAATTTATGTTACGGTTTTTTTCCCTAAAAGGAGACCGTCTTTTATGAGGGAATTGTATTGGGACTATGCATCATTGCAAACATTTTATTCTAAGAGAGGATAATGTGAGAGAAAGAAGATGAAGTTACAATAGGTGTGCTATAGGTTGTATCCCTTCATTTGCTAGATAATAAAAAGGAAGGACTTGGCAATTTATTTGGTGGACATAGCCCACACTGGGTGAACCACGTATATTTGTCTCTCTATTGTATAATGTATCTTATGTGTTTTATTTCCACATTTGTTTTTATTTTATTTCCCTGCGATCCTGTTTTTCTAATAAATGGTATTAGAGGGAAAGGTAACTCACAATAAAAGAGGGTTCCTGGTTTGAGTGGGAGCAATGGAAGAAGATGGAAAGTTTAGGGTCGAGAAATTTAACAGCCAAAACTACTAGTTATGGAAGATGCATATGAAAGATTATTTATATCAAAAGGATTTGTTCCTACTATTGGGTGGAAAAACAAAGAAGCCAACGACCATGAAGGACGAAGAATGGGAGGTTCTTGACATAAAGGCACTATGAACGATATGGTTGAGCCTGACAACGTCGGTGGATTTCAATATTTCGAAAGAAAAGACAATGAAGGAGCTGGTGGACCCATTGGCTAAACTATATGAAAAACCCTCAACGTCCAATAAGGTATTGCTAATGAAGATATTATTTAATATGAAGATGTCAGAAGGTGGGTCTGTTGTAGACAATTTAAATGAATTTAATATGGTTACTAATCAACTAAGTTCTATAAAAGTGGACTTTGATGATGAGGTCAGGGCTCTTCTAATCTTGTGCTCATTGCTAGAAAGTTGGAATGGCTTGGTCATGGTTGTAAGTAACTATGTCTCTAGTTCAAACACTCTAAAATTTGATGATGTTGTTGGTGTTATCCTTAGCGAGGAAATGCGGTGGAAAAACATAGGTGAGACACCAGGTAATGCGTTAAACATGGAGAACATGGGAAGACAAAAGGATAGAGGAAAGGGATCAGGGAACCATGAGAATTCTAGGAAGGGCAGATCAAAATCTAGACTGGGAAAGATAGAGTGCTGGAATTGTAGGAAGAAAGTACATCTGAAGAAATACTATAGAGCTCCAAAGAAACAAAGAGATGGACAACAAGAGAAAAATAAGGAAGCAAATGTAACAAGTGATGTGTTACATGATGCTTTGATTCTTTTTGTAGATAATATTTATGAGTCTTGGGTAGTAGATTCAGGGGCTTCATTTCATGCCACACCCCATAGGAAACATTTTCTAGATTATGTTCAAGGTGATTTTGGACAGGTTCATTTGGGTGATGATGCACCATGCAAAATTGTTGGAATGGGAAAGGTAAAAATAAAACAAATGAATGGAAACCGGTGGTTGTTAGAAGAGGTAAGACATGTTCCAGATATAAGGAAAAATAAGATTTCAAAAGGGCAGTTGGAAAGTGAAGGTTGTATATCCATATGTACATATAAGGTGTGGAAGGTCACCAAAGGATCACTGGTGATAGCAAAAGGAGAGAAGGTAGGTACATTGTATTTATGTATTGGTAATACTGAATCTTCTACCTCTTTAGCTTCTACAGGAGTAGATACAACATTGTGGCATCATAGGCTTGGACGCATGAGTGAGAAGGGGATGCATATACTTCACAAAATAAATTTGTTTCCAGATCCTAAACAAATTGATTTTGATTTTTGTGAGCATTGTGTTTATGGAAAACAAAAGAGTCATATTTCTCAGAGTCAGAAAAGAAAAGAAGAGGGAAATGTTAGAGCTTGTGCATACAGATGTATGGGGACTAGCTCAGGTATCATCTCTTGGTGGCTCTCATTATTATGTTACTTTTATTGATGATGCAACTAGAAAAACTTGGGTTTATTGCATTCGACA
>ML839606.1:24644-39842 GCA_009831015.1 Picea engelmannii | reverse complement strand
AGACATGATCTCCTAGTTATCCCTAGATATCGGGGATAACATTACCTATACAAAAGACTCAAATGGCACATTGGTTTATCATAAAACATGACATGCACATCATATCTTTAAGGTAAATACTCAATAGAATTGGAAATAAAAAATATTAACAACTTTATCCAATTGAATAACAATAGTCCTATAGATTGGCCAATACTAGCAAAAAACAAAGCAATGCATGAAACAATATCACCTCAATATGGACCACATTCACCAATACAAGAGCCACACCACCATCGATTTTGACCTCTAAAGTCTTTTATTCCATAGGAAGAGAATGATATTACAATAAACAACAAGCAAGTCGCCCAAGCTCCAACTAACCAAAAGGAGGAGGGTTGACATTGCTTTATAGCAATCCGGGTGAAGACTCCAAGGTAGGGGCGCATGGCAAGAGGGGAAGTGTGCACTACCTAAGTGGGGATGCGCATGGGTTAAGGGAGGAACGAGTGGAGAGGGAGTGGAGTGAGTGGTAGGTGATGTGGAGTGATGTGAGATGGAGTGGAGTGGAAGTGGAGTGGAAGTGGAGTGAATGGGTGAGGAGAGGGTGAGTCCCACATTGGAATTAGCGCCCCTCACTTGTAAATGCACCAACCAACTAAGAGGAGGGCGAGTAGGAGCATTGGGGTCTCCTCCCTTGCCAACTCACCCAACCAATTCGCCTTCAATAGGAGAAGAGTTAGCCAACTCAGTCTGGGACCCCAGACATGAGGAAACATGTCCCTGACATGTTTGCTAAAACTTAGCACATTTAATTTTTATGTCTTTTTTACCTTTTTGAGAGCAAAAATCGTTTTTGAGTAATTAAAATCACTTTTTTTCCTCAACAAAGGGGGAATAAGGGTTTAGGAGGTGCTCTGGCTTACAAATCGAGCACAAACATGGCATTCGACAACAACTGATGCCACTTTTATGACCTTATTGACTTTTACAATTAAAATTACCTGTTTTACAGAAAAAAAAATAAAAAATTGTTGACTGAAAACATTAAAAAATCCTAGGGGGGACTTAGCGCAATTTCTATATGACTCAGTAGACATGACTTAGCATGAATATATGTACATTTAGACACTAGACATTGGTTATACCATGCCAAGGCCTAACCACCAGCACATACTTCAGCTTTGGAGGTGATTTGAGTGAAAAAAATGAGAAATTATAACTCGCCTAATTTCTCAGGCAAGAAATAATTAACAAGTGAAAAAAAACACTCTAGAGTACATACTCGTGCTCAGGTCTTAGGTGGCCAAGTATTTTACAAGTTTTCATGCGAAGTTCATTTATTACAATGCCCCCAAAGGGATGGAAATGTGGAAAAATTTGGTCAAATAGACCGGTTGAACTTTTGAACTCTGAATACTGAGCATTTGATTGCTCAATCTTTGGCGGCTCAACTGCAAGTCCAGCTAGTGCAACTCAATGGATAGCAGTGCCCAACCACACAGCCACATGCTCTCACTTTGACGGTTTTCACCTCCTCGACACAAACAACAACCACTCTCTTGGGTGCGGAAATGAGAATGAATATTGGAGGATGTCCCCTTCTCTGCAAAGCTCTCTGCATAATCCACGGCCCTCAAAGAGGGTTTTCCGCAAACACAGCTCATTAATCTCCATGAATTTTAGGAGTCGTGGCTGCAATGTCTTCTCTCAGGATCCTGGGCCCTCCCATGAGGTAGTTAGCCCAGTCCTGCTCTGATACCATGTTGAATTTTATTTGAGATGATATAAGATAGATATATTATTACAATGATGGATGTTCCATATATAGAGAACATATGGTGACCATCCATGAAAGGATGCATCCCTTGGATAATAAGTAACTATTTATTATTATTATTACTTATTATATATATTATTTAATAATCAATAATTATATTATTAACTATTAATCTAGGAGAATGTCTTCCCGATGTTGTCCAAACATCAACAGTTCATTCATAGCATACTTGCCTTATATTGAAAATCTAAACATATAAATCGTGTCGCTACAGCAATGCTCTACTTGTGTTTAAGCTTGATTTAAATGGGATACAGTCTACGCATATGTCTTTGATTTAAATGCTGCATTCAACCATACATCTGAGTTTGACTTGTATACTAGAAAATTGCTACAGGAGTAATATATACTTGTAATGATGTACATGTGATGGTTTAATGGTCTATTTGCTGTTGGCATATCCATTGCATAAAATTTGTTGTTCTACACATTACATACTTCATGAGCATACTTTGTGAATGATGCATGCACCACTTACTCATTTAATTGGATACCTTGTCATTGCTAATTATACATTGTCATTGAATATTTATGATAAGTGGTCTATATTCGGAATGCTCTATCAAGTGAAAACGTAATCAAGTGTTGCAAAAGTCCTTTCTTCTCTGGATGTTATTGGATGCTCCTTGCAGATGATATTTGGTTGTTGTCTTCCTTAACCTACCTTGAAACCATCATTCTAAAGAAGTCAACCAAAGTCAATTTAGTCCTTGTCCATACCCTCCTTACTTGCAATGATAGGACTTAGTTGTCCATATAGGAAAGCCCTCCTTAGTTTAGAAACCCTAGCCAATAAGAGTAGAAGCAAGGCCGCTGAGGTGACAGTGGGCGGCTTGCTTGATCTGTTGCCCCAAGCTCCCCCTCACAGAGCAGAACTTTCCCTGGGTGTGAGTTTGGGCAGCAACAGCAGGCATTCTCCAAGCTATCCATCATTTTTTCCAAACGATTTCATTGTCATTCATATAACCATGTCTTTTCTCCAATTTCATACCCAAACCTGAAAGCACCTAAAATGTCTTAACTTTTATTTTTCATTCAAGCCTTATACATGCAGAAGATGAATAGTTGCAGTTTTCCTTCTGTTACCAGTCAGAGATAGTGCTTTTTGTTGTCTATGGTATACAAACAATGCTTACATTATGTCTATCATAAAATTTATTTTCGCTGAAAGAGAGATTAATAATGTGAAAACTATTGTGCTACAGTTGGAAATGTAGAGGAACAACCTGCAAACTCCACATTAGTCTCCATTTACCGGCTAAAAAATCCAGATCCACTGAAGTGTTGTTATGACTTTGAACAATTTCTTCAATAGCCTGTTGAAATGCAACATCTCAAGTCATAACCTAATTTTGAGAACCAAAATGATGGTAATTCACTGCATGACGACAGTTAAAGCATTAAATACATTTGCAGGTTTGATTGAGCCCTGAGTCTCACCAGCCGAAAATTAAATAAATATAGAAGCTTTTTCATGGCTATGAAGATATTTTCAAGTATCATTTTATATGCAAATCCAAATTTGGAAGTACGAAACATAAACTTGAAAGGCATGAGAATTTTCAAACCTCTTGTACTCCCTTTCCTGTTGAGATAGCCAAGAATAGTTTCTGCCTTGGTTCAATCCTTTTTTGGAGCACAAATGTAGTTCCCTGCACTATTAATCAACAGATAAAAGACACCATAGAAAAATTACATGAAAAATGTCAGATCTTGCTTACAATTCTTTCAGAATCTTATCTCCAAAGTAAAAAAATCCTAAATTCCTTCTAATAAATAAGGAGCCCATCATGTATGCAGATCATTTGAAATTTGTCAAAGATAAAGAAAAAGTGAAAACAAAAGAACTAAGATGCTTCACAACAAGAAATGGTTGCAACACACCAAAATCAACGTAAGTATAGAATTTAAAAATATGCATACCTTGTTCCCTCTGGAAATACGGATGTTCCCAGTGTGTGACAGGTATGTAGTATCCAGCCACCCTTTTGCTTCATCTCCAAGCAATCGAAAAGGAACTGGATATGGAACCTTAAAAGGCAAAAACTTGAAAGAGAATGCTGCCCTATCAAATTGGAATAGAATGCGGTTCCCATCTTTAACGAGAGCAGCTGCCTGGTTTAAAAACATTAGAAGAAATTCCAAATGAAAAATTCGGCGTAGAGGACAATGACATCTGCAAAGACTTCTAAGTCACCAAGAAGACAGGAAAAAAAGCTTTTCTGCTTGCAAAATGACTAGTATTCTAATTTAATCCTTCTTGAGTTTCAGAATTATATTGTTTGCATGTACAGTTATTTTTCTAGTATCTTTTAACTGTATTAGATTTTAAGATACAGAAAAGGTTAATCAAAGTAGGAGGATACTAACTCAAGCATTCAAAATACAAGTGTTCAACTATGTGAGTGACAAACTTCAAGAATCAGGCAATTAATGCAAATTCCCAAATTTCACCTCAACCTTGAAGTTCACTGCATCTATTTCCTGTGAACTTTCAGCCTTAGAGCTGAATCTAAAATATGAATTTACAGCCGCAATATTTCACTTATTTTCAACCCAATTAAGTTCAGTGGATCTATTTCTTGTGAACTTACAGCCTTAGAGCTAAATCTGAAATATGAATTTACAGCTGCAATATTTCACTTCTCTTCAACCCAATTTCACAAGGCAGCTTAACAAAATAAATACCACTCAAGATTTTATTGTTGTTGTGGTGCAAAATAATTTGACAATAGCAGAAACAACAGAGAAATCTGTCGAAATGATCAAGATCACACCCTTATTTTTTTTAGTTTTTCTTTAGGCTGGAATGGCGATGAGAGACCTAGGTGTTGGATTAGGGTTTGCGACAATGGCGGAAGCGAATTGAGCTGGTTTAGGTTTATGTCAGGCGGGAAGTGATCAAAGATCGTGCGGTTTAACACAGTTTTTGGAATAAGGTCAGCGCAGTTTGGGCCCATTACCGAAGAATGGAGTCGCTACAAGACAAGGGCACCTCCTTTTCCTCGGACGCCGCGGGACACACCTCACCTTCTCTGGCATTATCTTCGGGGGGCGTTCTAGCTAGTATCTGGCAAGTGACAGGTGGGTCAGGTGAATTAATTGAATCCGGGCACACAAGGTTGGGGGACAGCGATAGTATTTTGCCACAAAGCGAGTTGGTTGAAGGCTCAGGGTTTTCGGTGGCTGACTGGTTAAGTTCGATTTCCTCTTTGGAACAGCAACTGTCGTCTACAGATGGTCCGGTATACTCCGAAGGATGGGGTGGGAAAGCTTCGAAGGGAGTCTAGGGTTTGCTATGGGGGAGATATCCATGGGGTATAGAGCACCTTTCTCGGACCTACTTGAGACCCAGTATATTGAGAGACAGATAGGGCATTCATAAGGTTTCACCGCCACACAAGGTTTTTCACCTTCAAACTTCCTGGTGGAAGTCGAACAGGGTGGGGATACGGAACCCGGGATTGCAGGTTGCTAGTCGACTCTTCTATCCCTATTGATATTTCCATTGAACCGAAGAAGAGCTTTCCTGCCATTAATTCACAAAAGGGGGAAAAATCGAACAGAGCCCAGCACGGCTCGAAAGGACGGCAATCTAAAGCAGTCAGGTGTGCTATGGAAAGACTTGGTGTTGAGTGGCTTGTCTTCGGTGAGGACGTTGCCATGGACAGGGTCTTGGACTTTACAGAAAGAGTTGTGGTGGGGAGGGTCAGGGGGAAAAAATTGGGGATGGCTTTCCTCAAAAACTGGGTTACCATTTACTGGTTACCTGAGATCTCCAAGATGCCCCACATCAGGCTACTCACTAGAGGTTGGTTTGCCTTTGTCTTCTCCTCCTCGGATGATGTGGATTGGGTTCTAAAGAAGGTTTGGAGCTTCACAAACACCCCTACAATACTCAAACGTTGGACGCCCACTTTTGATGCAAAGCGAGAACGGGTTGACGAGGAACCCATTTGGGTAAGACTCTCGTGCCTCCCGATGCAACACTGGAATACACATCGATTTGTGGCAATTGGAAACCTATTGGGCAGATACCTCGAAGCGGATATGTCTTTTGAAATCACAGGTTACATGACAATGGCTCGCATTCTTGTCCAGATTAATCTGCGGAAGGGTCTATATCAGGAGATTACCATCGAATCGGCTGCCGAGACCTTTGTACAAACTCTGGACTATGAAGGAATCCCTTTTAGGTGCCATAGATGCCACGTCTATGTGCATGGTGTGGCAAATTGCCCACTACCATTCAAGGGCAAAGACTGGATGGCATTTGGAAAAATCTCCTCCTCCTCTCCTCCGAGAAAGAAATGGGAACAACAGATGGGCGCAAGGGATTCCAAAGGAAAGGAACAGCAGCGTATTGAAGATGTACGCACCGCGGGACAGGGCTTGGGTAGCGGGTACAACCAGGGACCTGGGCAGGTTGTGCTTTCGGCAGCTGGACCTTCTCTTTCGCCTTCTTTGGAACATCTACTCCGTCGTGATCAAGAACTTACGGGTATGTCAACTTTGGAAATTTCTTCTTTTACTTCTTTGGAATCTTTTGATCCGGTTGAATTTTCTGTATTTCCTTCACTTATTTCGGGAGGGAAGCCTCTTTCCTTAGTCAGGCTGGCCTCTCTCCACTGTCCCTTCTCCTCCTCCTCGTCAGTTTTTGCACCCTTGTTGGTCACACCATCCACAAACTCGGGGGGGCTGGGAGCTTCACTGTTGTCTGGGAACATGAACTCTACCGGACTGCCTCCCTCACCAGCTAGAGATGCCCCTTCCCTTACTTCAGGAGCCCCCTCCCAAACCTCTATGGAAACTTCGTGTCTAACCACCCTCCCTCCTACTTTAGCCACTCCCTCGACCTCAATAGACTCCTCTTCGGAAGACAACAGAGTTCGCTACCACCTTAGAAGTAGATCAATGGTCAAGGAGGACCCCCTGGAGAATGGCTCTCTCTCGACGAATGGCGGGGGACTGGGGTCACTACCTCGGTCGCACTCGGTGGGAAAAGGCAGGGGCCGCAAATCACATTTATATCTAGCTCAAGATCGGGCCGGAATTGACCTGGCATCAGGTAGACAATCCTCAATCGAATGGGCGCTTAGAGAAAAGCTTCCCCGGGAAGGAGTTACCTCGTGAAAATCCTCTCTTTCAATTGCCAGGGGTTGGCGAACCCTTCTAAAAAATCGTCCTTACGAATATTGGTTGATCAATGCTCGCCAGATGTCATTCTTCTGCAAGAAACTCTAGGGGATAACGCAGCAGTGGTTAAGACCTTGGAAACTCTACCCCCGGGATGGATGTTTGCAGCAGTTGCTAGAGGTCGGTCGGGGGGTTTGGCCACTGGATGGAAGAAAAGGAACTGCAAACTGGAAACTGTCTGGGGTTTTACCTCGGGGATCGATCTTACTATTTTCTCCATAGACCTGGGACGCATTTTAACTATTATAAACATCTATGGTCCTCACCAGGATAGACAATTGTATTGGAACTCACTTGCTAAGTGCGATTGGTTTAAGCATAAAGATTTTATACTTGGTGGAGACCTCAACTTCTCTTTAGGTGCCTCGGAGGTTTGGGGACCTAGAGCGGAGCCGGATCCATTAAACAATTTCTTTCTAAATTTCTTGGACCAGGGGGGGCTAGTGGACGTGGAACCCCAAAAACTCTCTCCTACCTGGTGTAACAAACGAGTTGGGCCGGACCGGGTGGCCAAACGACTGGACAGATTCCTACTGACAGATGATCTTCTGGATTCATCGGCTCTGGTACAACAATGGGTAACTTATGGGGGAGAATCAGATCATCTTCCGATTGTGTTCGAATTCAGGCCCATTTCTAGAAGGGTGACAAGCCCCTTCAAATTCTTCAAGGGCTGGCTCACGGATCCAACCTTTCTTGATCCAGTAAGGGAGTTATGGGTGCAACTACCAGATCAATCCCAAACCCCAGCAGCAGTACATTTTGTTGAGAATCTCAAAAGACTCAAACAAGCAACAAAAAATTGGGCCAAAGTGAAGCAATTAAAAGATGATCAGCAACTAAGAGATATCGATTTGGAACTAACAGAACTACAAGATGGGGCTAGTCGGGGATTCCTTAGCCAGGAAACAAAAGATCACCTGTATCTTTTGGAAAAAAGACACAGGGTCATCCTAGAAGAAAGAGAGGCACATTGGAGGCTAAAGAGTTGGGCGTTGTGGCTAGCTTGCGGAGATGAAAATCCACAAAATTCTTTCAGGCCTTTGCCAAAGGTCGAAAGATGGCCAACACTATTTGGAGCTTACAGAATCAGAGGGGGAAGGAAGTAACAATGTCCAACGATTTAGCCGATTTGGGTACTGTTATCGCTCAGTTTGTAGTATAGGTCAAGTAGCTTTGAAAGGCAAGAGTCAAACTGGCGTAACAGGAGCTTCCCCACCCACTGTCACCTCGATGGGGGGCTCTTTCTATTCAGGGTGGCTAATCCCAAGGGAGACGTCCCTAGTAATCTGGGGTATTGAAGGAAAAGGATCAAGGGATTAAAGCTCAAAGGTCAAAGTCGGTTTTCCCTTCACAGATTACTGCCAAGAAGATAGTCAAGAAGAAGATAAACCACAGTAGAAGCACCTGTTTGCGAGACAAGGTAACAATAGAACTAATACATGCAAATAGTGGTTAATGCTTCAATTGTCAATGACTATCAATATGAAATATGAAATCTTATCTAGAAACTAGGGTCTACCCCCCTTGGCTTCCCTAGGAGTGAGCCTAGACGAAAGAGGTTCCGGTCAAAGTGACAATGTGGGCTGTGAACCTAGGCATTGTGCCTCCAAGGACACACTAAGTGAGTCGGACTTAGCTCACGTTTGCAAGTGTGTATAAGGATGGAAACACAAGTAACCAACAAGGCCACCCCACATGCAATGCTCTACAATAAAAGGATGTACAAGTGTCATACTAGGACTTATCCAACCCATTGTTATTAGAACCAAATCGAAACTAGTTGACCCAACCTAACCGGTTGGTTCTGGGGATTTATGGTCGAAACTAACCATTCAAACTGGAAATGACGAATTCCATACAAAATCGGTCGATTCCATACAACACTATACAAGCGCTCATAGCCCAACTAAGTTCACCTAAAAAACAAAAAAATAAATAAATAAAATAAAATCTAAAACCCTCAACTTTGCATATTTGTCTCTAATAGTTTGGATTTGCATGGATGTACACGAATATATTTTTAATCAAACTTTGAATATTTTATATTTTTTTTGGTCGACTGATTTTTATGTCCAGGTTTTACCAGTTTCGGTCCCATTCTAGTCTGACTCTAGTTTTTGGGGTCGACTGGTTCAATAATTGGTTAGGTTCTGATAACATTGATCCAACGCCCAAGATGTAACACCCTTTGAGCATGATTCACATAGGGTTGAACACCCCTCCTCCAGGATGATGCACTCTCCAACAGGTTGTTAGTCTAATGCTACCTCGTCCATGGTAATTTCCAAGTGTCCTCATGCAAGGCGTTCCTCTTCTAACTGTGTGCCACATGTCCTCTCTGTTGAGATTTGGGTACCTTGGAAAGTGGTCCCCATGTGTTTATGAGTCTCTAAACACAAAGGGGGAGACTATTACCCTTGTACTTTACCTTGTGATTCTAATTTCACTTTGACTTAGGAGATTTAAGTCAAAAGTGAAATATGTCACTTAAGTCATAAAGTGACAATTAATTCACAAAGTGGGTGAATTAATAGACATAAAGCAACTAAGGAAAGTGGGTTTCCTTAGTGAGTTTTTTGGATTAGATCTCACCCATTGATTAAACTTGGCTAGATTGGATCTAGGCCATTGATCTTTTAGGGCTTGGCCAAAGGAGGCTAAAGGAGGGTATAGTGCATTTATGAGATTCATTCTTCACTTGTGAGAAGAGGAGGAGAGATAGGGCGCATTGCATGAGGAGAGGAGGGCGCACTTACATGAGGGTTTGAGGAAGAAGCTTTTGTTGGGTTGAGAGAGCTTGGAAATGCCTTCCATGGAGGCTTGGCCACCATCCTAGAGGAGGGCGCACATTTGTGATGGAGGGCGTATTTGCTAGAGGAGAGGGCGCAACCTTGAGAGGAGGGGTGCATATCTAGTAGAGGGAGCTCTACCCATTGCTTGGAGGCTCACTCCAATTGTCTTGTCTTACTCTTGTGCTATAGAGGGAGCTATGAGGAGTGAGGTAACATGAGTCTAGAGGAGGAGGCGCATTCTATGGAGGTAGGCGCACTTGCTTGCGGTGGTAGCACATTCTTGAGAGGAGGGTGCATCAAGCAAGGAAGTGGCTCATTCTTGGAGGGTTCTAACTAGTAGAGAGGAGGCGCACTTCATGAGGAGTCGAGGGCGCTTGGCTAGGGAGGATTCATCCATTGTTGGGTTTTTGCATGTGGAGGGGGCGCACTTGAGAGGAGGGGCGCACCATCACTTGGAGGAGGTTTTCTTGTGAGAGGGAGGCTACTTCAAAGGCAAAGACAAAGACAAGGCAAGTTCAAAGGCAAGCAAGAGCAAAGACAAAGCAAAGGATCAGGATAAAGACAAAGCAAGCAAGAGGGAGAAAGGCTCACCAAGGCAAGGGGTGCCTTACTTCACAAGGCTTGTGGGGAGGTCTTCAAGGAACTCCAAGACATCCGAGAGTGGTTGCTATTGTACCAGGTTCACTTGTATATGTTTCCTGTGTTGTACATTTTTCTTTGAGGCCTTCTATATATATCTACTCCAAACTGGTTTTCCCCATGGGGGGGTTTTTTCCAAGGTCATGAGGACCAAAAATCTATGTGTCAATTTTATGCATGCATAGAAGTGTAGATCAACATTTTAAAGTTAAAGATCTAGAGGTAGTGTTATGTGTTTTGATGTGTATTGCATGTGCTAACATTGGGTAAAGAAAACACTTGCAAGGGCACCTCAAAAGGGCACTTAACCATCAAATATTGAGCAAAAAGTTTGGTGACTGTTTGTTGTCCTAAAAACAACAAAAAAAGACACCCACACAGTTGAAACTTAGAGCCATACTAAGGTCAAGGACAGACCTTACATGGCAGCCTCATAGGACCTTAGAATTTCTACACTCTCATGTGTCCAATGCTTCTCCATGTGTGCCAATGTGATTACCATCCTCTAAAGATTCTCCTCAACAATATGTCCAGCTCCACTACCAACCTCCATGAAGTATGCTCCTCAACCCAAGCATCCTCAAGTCAAGTGTCTAACCTCCAAGGTGTATGCCACATGGTCCCATGCTCTTAGGGCTAAGTACCCTCATGTTGACCCTGTTGACTGCCTATTCAACTAAGGGGTCAACTCCATGTGCCATGAAGAGATGCATCATCAGATGCTAATATATCGAAGACAGTTTGGTTCTACTAGGCAATTTATGCCTCCAGCACAAATTTTGTAAACGGAATTTCCGCACCCTTGCATGGGTTACTAATGTAATGGGTCTACATGGATCATAGTTAAGTCAGGTACCTTGGGATGTTTTCATTGCAAGAGTTCCTTTCACCGAGGGTTTTTTATCCTCAGGTTATTAATTGGGCTTTTCAGCCTTATTAATTTCCCTTGAGTTTTTCCCTCACACCTGCAATAATTCCTCCAAAGTGGTGAAGGGCGTTCTAATGGTCTTGTCTTTTGGTAGCTAATGTTTAGGAATGATGTAAATGACCATGCAAGACATCATAGAAAGTTTCGCGGAATTTCGTCAAGTCTAGATAGGTTTTTCTTAATTAATTAAATTTAATTAATTTTCCTAAGGTTGGAATTTTAATTATTTAATTAATTAATTGTTTTTGAGCAATTATTGTAAAAACTAGACCTTTGGGTTTTTAATAGGGGTATTTGTGTTCAAATAAAATGGAAAGGCACCCCCTATACCCTTGGGCCAAGTTTCAGCTCAGTCGAACAAACTTAGCTAGGTGTTTGTCCACCCGGAGTGTCAGTCAGTCAAAACAACAATTTTTATTGCTAAGTCAAAAAGGTATTTTTTGTAAATTTGAGTTAATGGGGTAATGTAATGGTGGAAAAGAGCAAGAGAGGTCATTCCTAACCTACCCAACCCACTCCCTAACCTTTACACACCCCCTTACACAACCCACTCACTAAATACCCACGCCCCTAGGGGGATTTGCTCCCGCTACCCATGAGAAAACCATTGAAACACACTTCATTTGATTTGTGGGACCCTCCCTCATGAGGTGCGCCCTTCCTAGCCTCCCACATCACTATTTCATGGACCCCACATCCCAACTCACTCAGCCATGTCATCTACCCTCACCAAAACCCTAAGTGGTGCGCCCCCCTTACTTGAGATCTTCATTGTTGCTTGGGTTTTGACACATGGTTCTCATCCAAGAGGGGTCACTTTGCCTCTTGAGCTATAAAAGAGAGCCTCCCCTCACTCATTTCTTCACCATTCTTTGAGCTAGTGTTACTCTACTGAATTTTCGCCCCACTTCTCTTGCTCTTGCCATCTTGCATCATTTTCATTTGCTCTTGAGAGTCTTGGAGCAACTTGTTGCTGCAACACACTCCCATTTGGATTAATAAGGCTTTGGAGGATTTGGAATCACCAAGAGTATTCTGGTTGCATTCTTACTTATGAGGTGATATTGTTGATTTGGATATTTTTTGTAGCATTGAGTAGATTCTTAGGTAAAGTAGTTTACTTGAGTAGATTAGCAAAGAGTATTCTTGTTGGTTTATATATGTTGGATAGCTAATAGTGTGAAGTATTTCAGATTGCTAGTTTATCCATGCATGTTATCTACATGTATGTTTCACACCTTGCTTGAGTTTTGCAGATTTACCTCAAGAGATTGTTGGGACAGCCTCAAGAAGGAGTCTTCCCTCAAGGCCCATTTAAACTCCTAGCTTTGTTTAGTCTTATTTTCTGCTTACATTCCATTTACATTTCAGTTTGGTAACCATCTTAGATAGGTCAAATAATTTCACTTTCATTTGGAGATTTTATGTGAAAAAATTATGCTTAAAAACCAAAAAAAATTCTTAACATTTTTGTGTTGTGCAGCATTTCCAGCAAGCATTAGTTTGCTGGTTTTTGCAGATTCTTACCTGGAACAAGGGGATATGCTGCCCAAATTCACTCGTACAACACTCCAAAACAGCCTTCTTTGAGTGGATAACAATTCCCCTCTTTTTTAGCATTGCAGCAAGCCCCGGGGAAGTTCCCTTGAGGCTTGCATTCTCTTGTTCTTATTCATCCAATGTAAATCTTTTTTTAGAGTTAGTTTGTTGCCTACACCTTGGGAGAGAGATTGGTTCAGCCAACCCCCAAATATCGTTGGGCTAGGACATAGATTTATTTCAGCATTTTTTATTTCTTGCCCCACTTGTCATTAGGACAAAGTTGTGTGGCTAGGATTGTAATAATAATTGTTTAGTTTTTCTTTCCAACCCTCTTTGGCACAACATTGGTAGGCTTGCCTCCACCTTGTGCCATTGTGAGTGGTTTGCAATACATTTCAAGTTTTTCTTAATAACTCCCCTACACTTTGGGAGAGACATCCCCATATCGTATGGCTAGGATGGTAATAATGTGTTGATGGTTATTATGGTTTACATGGTTAAAATCTTCTAGAGTAGACATCACACATATATTCATCTTAGTTTAAGCCTTTAAGGCATAGTTCTATTGGCATGATCTAATTTTGGTTTCAGCAAATACTTTCATTTTAGCATGCTATCTTAAATGGGATAAATCACATGGTTAAATGGTTATGGTCTAAAGCATTTTTTGTTTTTGTTTGACAAGTTGTTCTGGTCTTTCATTTCACTTATCTCTTTCAATTTTTACACATACATGGTTAAGTGAATGGTCTTTACTTTCAACTTTCATTTCATGCTTTGGATGTGTTTATAAGTTTCAATTCCACAATCTGCAAACACATTTTCAGCAGTCATTTAAGTTTCGGTTTTGGGCAATTTTCATTGTTTTTGGGCACTTAAAACTTATCTAAAACACTCATAACACATCTTAAGACTTAGTCCTAAGTCATAACAATATACTAGACCAACTAGGACTCCTAAAATCCACCATCTTCAACATCTAAAACGGGAATGGAGGAGGGCAACGGAAGGTGAAGGCCGGGGACGGTCTCAAGGCACAAAGGAGTGTCCTTTCTATAAAAAGTCAATTCTTAGGGCTGACTGTGACAGCTAGGGTGGGCCTCGTTGCCTTATTATCTTGAGCATCCAGCAGCCATTTGGCAATAGGGGGAGGAGGATTAAGGTTCAACACTTAGCTAGGAGAGTAATTTAAAATCTATAAAATCTTTAAACAACTCTTAACCACTTAGTCTTGTAGGCAATCACTCATTGGTTACATCTTATGGTTGTGTAGACATTAGCTGCAAGCACATTTATCTTTCCATTTTTCATGCAATCTTGTGGTTTGATTATCTAAGTGTTAGATCCTTTAAGTTTAATTGAGCAATTGCTTTTCAAGTACTTCATATCTTTTACTTATTGTTGTTTATGGTGTGATTCAACAAGAGATAGCACATCCCACTTGGAAGCATCATCTTGTTGGATCTTGAGTGTTTTAGTGGTTGCCATTGAGAAGCAGTCCAATAGAGTAAGTCCTATTGGGGCATGCTTGGCCTTATGTGAATGATCTATATATCTTAAATATCTTTGAATTCACACTTAAGCATTTGGTGAACTTGTTTATGTATATCTTGTCTATCTTGTATTTTTGTTTATAGCTGTGTAACATTTCCATTCTTTGTGTTGGTACTTGTATCTACTTTTGTTGTGAAGTAGTTGTAATTTTGTAAGCTTTGTAATCTTTTGTAATTAAACTCCCTTAAACTTAGTTGACCCCTTGCCCAACCTTTAGGCACTAGTCTTAGTTGACTTAGGGAAAAGGTCTGTCTGACATAAGTAGTCTTGCACTTTGCATTTGTTGCCTTAGCATCATAGGTTAGCTTTCCCCTAAACCTTTAACAAATTAAAACCAACTCCTAGAACATAAACGTTAAACCTTATCTAGTAATTAGGGTCTACCCCCCTTGGCTTCCCTAGGAGTAAGCCTAGAAGGAAGAGGTTCCAGTCAAGCTGACAGTGTGGACTGTGAACCTAGGCATTGTGCCTCCAAGGACATGTTATCCCCGATTTCTAGGGATAACTAGGAGATCATGTCTCGAGGCCCACAGGTCCTAGACATGGAGTACTGAGAGCAGGATTGACCTGAGCATGGCCCTAGAGGGCCCATTCTTTTCTTCTTTCGTCAGATTCGTCTTGTCAGCAGCAACAACATCCATCACCATCGGCTTGGTCTTGTATCGGAGAAGGCTCTTGCTCCATGAGGTAATTGGTCCAGGTATCATGGTATGTGTCACTTTTGA
>ML839605.1:5836-42848 GCA_009831015.1 Picea engelmannii | reverse complement strand
ATAGAAGCAACCGAGCATTATATCATAACTAAATTTAAACAATCAAATCCAGAATATGATCATTTAGAATCAAAATCCAAATCCAACTCAAATTTTAAACATAATTCGATTTACCAAAATAAACCATGTACAGCAATGCATGTATATGTAACCGAGCAAATTGATAACGATCACAAAGCTCATGATTGTGCCATATAAGTGGGCGAGGGTTATACCAGGTAGACTGTTGAGATTAGGCCAGTTTGGAATTGACAGTTGCCGTGGCCGACTCGACATTCTTGAATAGGATGGAGCCAGTAGTTCGTTGTTTCTTGTCGGAGGGTTGCACCTTTGCTTCATGACCGGTGAGCCTAACCACTTGATTTTCTAAATCACGAATCCTGGTCTGCAACATCGGCACATCGGTGTAATACCTCTCCAACCATAACCCACACTGGTCACACGGGGTATCAGGGGTTTTCAATGACTCACCAAGGGTTCGCTGTGTTAATTTAATGCCAGGAAACTTAGGATTATTTTTTAGACAAGGTGGTAGATTGTTGACAAAATCGCATGCAGGCTTGTGACATAATCCTTCCGAGTAAGGATACTCGTCGGCGAGAAACCGTTCGATTTCAGAATCAGAGCTTTCGTTGACCACGATAGGGTCAGCGTTGGCAGAGGTTTTAGACTTGTTTCTCGCCATGCGAGAAATTAAGCGAGAGTTTTTCTTGCCTTTGGCATTAACATCAGCTTTAGCTTTAGGCTAATTGACTGTAGGCTTAGAAATCATAGCCACGGGCAAGCTCGTAGGGGAATCGGGTAACGGTTTGGGTAGAAAAACACTGTAAGGTACAGGGGTAGGCTTGCTCTCGGTGACCATAGGCTTATCGACCTGCGGAGGGTTTGACACTACAAAGCCATTCCGGCTAAGGAAATTATCCCAAGAATCACGACGTAACCCCAGCTCATACACCATACACATTTTAATCAATCCCACATGGAAAAGGCTGGTATCGGCCTGACTGTGTTTGTAACGTTTGGCCATTTTGAACAGGCTTCGGTGTAGGTAATGGGGCATACTAAGTTCGAAACCCATAAAAACCATCAATAAACAAAGGTGAAACAGGAAAACAAACCCGTACCTACCCTCGCAAGTAACAAATTGTTTGATTACCATTAGGAGATCATACCAGCGTGGTTTTAACATGTTCGCAGGCAAGCCTCTGTCGCAAGAGTCCACTGTGCGAGACCGAAATAACAATGTCCATGGGACATTGTCAACCTTGTAGCTTTTCGACCATTTCTGTCCAATGATAGGCAGACTAGTTGCCAAGCTGAGAAACTGTTCAGTGATTTCAAGCTGGACATCTCCAACTTTGGCTCGGCAGCCATCGAATGATAATGCAAATTGCCGAGCCACAGTGAGGTTATAACCATCGAATTTCCTTATAAATGGAAGCCACCCGAACTCTTCTAAGTCGCTATACGCACCGTCAAACATTAACAGTGCTTGACACCTGTTGGGCTCGGCCCTCACAACAGGAGCCATGACTTCGGCGCATGGTAGGGTTTGAATATGCACTAAACGATGCACAGGGTCGAAAAATGATAAGGCTTAATAGCTTCAGCGCTCAACGAGGAAAGGATTAATTGCATGCGTGCGAAGGTGGTGGGATTACCACCGCCAAGTAAAGTATTAATGACTGAGTACAGTGGGGTTCCATCCATAATCATAATCATTTAAACCATGAGTATCGACCAACCAAATGGGTGTACAGCATATCAATGTGCCATCCATCCGGCGTAGAACCAACACCATACGTTGTATTCATGCGCCAAGTGTACAGTTCAAACGAACTCCAATACTAACCATCGATTGTGTCGATTAAACATTTCAAACTAATGTTAATCCAATCATGCCAAAGATCGTTCAAACTAGCAAATTATGCATCGATTCGACTTATGAAATTGAAATCCAAAGGTTATTCAATACACCTTTGTGAAACTCAAACGATTTCCATTTCATATCAAATCAAACTTGTATGATTACCAAGTGTTTTGGTTCTGCATCCAACATGTTTATATTTCAAAGTTTTTTAGAATAATGCAACCAAAATTCTCAAGAAGCCAAGAACTCATAGCAATAAGGATCATAGCATTAATTACAACCCTTATAGAATCAAATGTGATCAATAAACTTTCATGCTTAATGGCTTACAAATCGACTTGAACAATCAAAGTGAAATGGACACAGTTTGAAAGAACTTTTGCAGTCAAGTGTTAAACCAATGATCAAGTGTCTTTCAGCAAAATCCATAAAATACGATGACAGTCAAAGCAACAAAAGAGGTGTTTTCACACTTTCAGTTGTGAAAACTGAAGTGAAACCAACATTGCACTTGTCGCAAAAATGAATACGATGTCTAGAAGCACAATGCGACGACGATTTGTCATTAATGAGACAAGGGGTGTAGGTAGCTTCTTAGGGCAAATCAAAAAAATGAATTGGTTGCCAACAGAGTTGGAGAATAGTGGTGATCCTTCATTATTTTCGGCGCTTTCCTCACAGTTATGGTGACTCTCGCCCTTCCATTCATCATTCTAGCCTCACTGTGGATAGAATCTTTGTGTTGGATCTTAGAATTTGTATGCAGAGTGCTTGCTTTCTGAAATATATGGTGGTTGGATGTGTATTATGTTTGTGCAAATGAAATTGGTTGGCGTTTCAAATATTGCAAATTTGTTTATTTAATGCTCCTTCATGTTGAATTTATTCGGTGGTTATGTCCAGGATAGATGATGGTTATTATTGCTCCTTGCTGTTGATATTTTATGGAAAATTTATTTTGGTTTTCACCCATGTCTCATGGTATAATCCTGGAGGTTTTTTTTGGGGACCATCGGGTTCTGATTTCTCTTTGTGGTTATTCTTTCCTCTTGCTCCATTCATGAGAGAGTTGTGACCCTGTCTAGATGCCATTCCACAATTTGAATGAATGCATAATTGGGTTTTTATCTCACGACCACCTTGGAAGCGACTGTGTCAAATATTGTTGGAGATTTTGGTTTCATGTTACAAACCCCGCTTGCCGAGTTGTCTCACTCACTTGACTGTTTAGACATTGTTCTCCCCTATCGTGACTGATGTAAATTGCACTTGGGTTTTGAAATGTTTATATGTCTACTTGACAATAGAGAGATTTGTTGCTTGGTTCATTAGTTGACTACTTGCGAGAGTTTTGGTCATTTTTAGTGATTAAAAAAAGAAGAATACCAGGGTTTCTAACCAGACCTGTCACATAGAAAATATGGAAGTAGATGCTAGCCTCGTATGTTGAGGAATTGTTGGCCTATATTTCACTCCATTTATCGCTGGGTGTATTTTGTTTTAATTAATGGAATAACTCTGCTGATGCTCCATCATACAAAAATAACTCTACAAATAAAAGAAATAGATTATATAGTGGGAAGAAATTAGTTACAATGTTTTTTGCTTGGTGATGTTTGGAGTCATTTGATTTTTGGGAAAAAGGGAAAGCAATCAACTAATAAAATAAAGGGTCTCAAACCCAGTCTATTGTACAAAAAATTAATTTGGTTGTTGTAAATGTTAAAATTTCAATGGCATGTTCTTTTTCTCAGCCTCCTTGTGTATCCTCTAAGCGCTTTGTATATAATCATGGATAGTTGGAATTATGATCAGTCTGCATATGAGTTGTGTTGTTGTTCGATCAAACATAAAATAAGAAAATATATGAATTAATTGGCTGAGTTTAACAGTTCTAGATCTTTGCTTTGGGTTTAATATGGAAGTTACTGTGTCTTCAATTTTGATATTGCCTACAGTTTAAAATGTTTTTGGCAATTAAGGGTATGTAATTTCGAAAGATTAAATGTTATTTTATTTAATGGAACACTATCCATTTCATTTCCCGTTCATTATATCATTTTCACTCCTTACAATCCCACCATCTTCCAAGATTCATTTTAATTCCCTGTTTTGTTATTGTAAATGACATTTCAAAAGAAATAATAAAAAAGAAATGGGAGTGATTGGTGTTTAAATTGGAAATGGAAGTATTGTTTTGATGTTGCTTGAACAATATCTGCTGGTGGTCCTATTATTGGACTAATCGGTAGGTGCAGACACTAACATATCTCCCTAGATCCACTTGGATCTAGAACAAAACATGATAGGACATGACTCTTTCCCTAAGTTGTGACCATTGAATTAGCTAGTAAGGAGGAACAAATGACATACCTTTGTATCGCTTCCTTAAGTCCGTGTTGCTCCTGCTTCGCTCCAGTGTTCTCATGAGGTCAAGACCAAGACAACACAAACCAACCAAAGTGAAGATAAACAAAACGTATTCAATGTCAACTTATGCATATGATCAAGGAATTACACAATAAAGTAAGAGTGACTTTATGGGAAAGGGACATGCCGCTGTATCATATTAATTGAAAGTAGAAGATACAACCTGATCGCCTTGATGTCACAAGATTCCTTTCGGTGACTCTTGGTTCCAACACACACACTTGCTCTATACTTGCATGAAGAAGATCTAATTCCTCTTGATAGACCTACTAGAGTCTCCAAGCTTCTGTTCAAGCATGGTTCTTCATACAATTCCTTCACCAATTCTTCAATTAATCTTTCTTAACCCTTTCCATGAGAATCCTTTCAATATATAGGAGAGGGTGAGATGGTTACATGGATGAGAATGATCCCACCAAATCAGAGAAGCCAGTAAAATGAAAACCATACGAATGCCAACTCATTTTCTAGAAGATTCCCTTCTAGAACCCTCAAGACTTCTTCTCTTTTCCAAGCTTAAAAACAAGTTCACACCCTGTGTATAGAGCAACTTGCGAGAAGTTCACACCCTAGATGAAGATGGCCTGCGAGAATGGGTCATTCTCGCATCCTAGGCCATATGCAGCCTACGAACTCACTTTGAAAATATGTTTTCTGGAAGGAGATAAATGCCACTTTTCTCAGGAGAAAGTTCTTGTTGGGAGCCTGAGTACACTATTGTTAATACATCACCAAGATGACCAAAATCATGTGTAACATGTCCCCATCCAATATACCACTTTTTTGTTCATTACCAACCCCTCATCTTCCCAATAACCCTCTCATTCTTTGTTCAATAGAAATTAATTATAGATTTGAGTATTATGGTGAATGGATTGATTGATTGTAATTCTGTTGAGAATGATAGAGCCAATATGATTTTATTTAGGTAGGGTTGATGCATGAAATGTCGAGAGTTTTTATAACTAATTGGAACATTACTTCAGGTTGAGTTTTTTCAGCAGAGATAGTAATGGAAGAGGTAACAGAGGCAGGGGAAATTGGCAGACGGGTCACAAAATACATTGGTTCTCCATACATTTTGATGTTGACCCCCAGGAATTGAACCATCTTTTCCAAGTTGGGTTATTCAACCTAGTAGGCCAAGGGATCCTCCAACCCCAACCTGAAAGACCACCCTTCCAAGCACACCAGAAATTTTTCGGCATCCTAGTCCCTCCTCATGTATCAATGCGACCAGAACCACCCGCCAACAATGGTTGGAAAGAGATTTTCCACCAGCCTGTTGTTCATCATCACGGTTGGTCTACCGCTTCTTTGCCATTACCCCCTCCAGCACCAAAGAATCAAATTTCCCAAGCTAATCCTACTGTCTCACCCGTGCAGTCATCACATGCCAGTAAAAGATTAAAAACATATATCCATGAGCCTGTGCAGGACAAGGGAAAAGGAATAACTACTCCCTCTGACTCATCCAATGAATCTGCCAAAACAATCTCCTCTCGTCTTCATCTTAAGGATGATTGTTCTCATGTTATTAATGCAGTTTAGCCTCAAGGCTCTAACAAGTAAAAGGTTGCAACTGAAAAATAAAAAGGAGACAACAGTGAGAAGAGGCCTAATGCCTCTCATAGAAAATATGGATTTTGATGATGATTAATGTTGTTTTATATGTTGAAGACAATATTTTTACTTTGATAAAGTTTTGGACAAAAAACATATTTTTAGACATTCTTTTTGGGATAGCATGGATATAATACTTTTGGATATGATCAAATTAAATTATATTGGGTTGATATTTAAAATGTTTGGTCATAATTTTAAAATGGGAGTTACAAGGAGGATATATTTGAAATCTAATGATTGATTTTTATATTTTATGTCTTGATGATTATAAAATGAAATAATTGGGAGTCATAAGGGGTACCACTTATTTAGTTATTATTTAAGACCCTTATTTATATATTATTATTATTATTATTATTATTTATTTGTCTCAAACTAATTAGTTAAGTTAATTTGACTTAACTAAAGAAAGGTAGTTGAACTACCCTAACTTATTGAGGAGGAATAAAATCTCAATGAGATGAAGAGACAAGGGGGAGAGAATAGAAGGAGAACTATAGCCATAATGTTTTCTCTATACTAGTGAGATACTTTTCGAATTTCATTCATTTTGAGTTTACTAGAAAGATTAATCCTCTTGATGACAATAGGATCTTATTGAAGGCGACAAGATTTAAAAATTGAATCACATATTTCAACAACTTGTTTTAAAGGTGTATGATTTATCTTTGGTAGTCTGTGTATTTTTGTTTGTGCATGAATTGAGTTTCATGACTGATAAAGAATATCTTGCAGAGTCAAGTGACAACATTTTGTAGCAAGCTGATCCAGATCTTTACTTCAGTTTTCTTCTTGATTGTCAGAGTATTTTTGTATGGTGCCCATCAAAGGCTTCTAAATTTGATTTTGGTCCCTACCCTCGCAGGGGTTTGTAGAGAGAACTCAGTTTTGTATCTTAGAATGAAATAAATGAAAAATCATATTACTGTTTCAGTCTCACACTTGTGTTTTAATGATATGGTTCACTCTTTTACTTTTATCTCCATGTATACATTTGTATAATTTTTGTACACATTCATGTAACTTTGTTTAAGTTTATTTCTTTTACATTGTTATATTTAACACATAAAACCAGCCTCGATCCTTTGTACTTCATACTTGTGGATTAAGCGATTATTTTTTTTAGGCTATAAACTCTGATTAAGATTACCAACTATCTTGTCTTAGCCTGACAAGATCTGAAAATGATTGAGTAAGGTTTTCCATACCTTTTCCTCAACATGTACAAGCAATGAAATGATCCATTTTTGAAAATATATCTACCATAACATAGATTGAATCATTATCTCTCCATGTTATTGGCAATTCCAACACAAAATCCATACTCACTGCATCCCATGGCCTACTTGGAATGGGTAGTGGCTGATACAGTCCTGTATTTTGACTTCTCCCTTTAGCATGCTGACAAATCCTACACTTCTCTACAAACTTCTTCACTTGATTCTGCATACCTAGCCAATAATAAAAAAAACATTTATCTGAGAAAATATTCTATCTTGTCCAAAATGTCCTGATAGTCCTCCATTGTGTTTTTCTTTGATCAGATTTTCCCTCATTGAACACTTTGGTATGCACAATTTATTGTTCTTGAACAACAATCCTCCTGTAACATGTAGTCTAACCATTGACGTTTGTTACCAACAACGAGATTTTCACAAGATGCATAGGAATCCTTGAATCTGCATCATCTCGATACATTTCTTTTAAACCATCAAAGCCTAAAGTGTTGACTTGAAATTCTTGCAAAATTAAATTAATTCTACTCAAAGCATCAACAACCTTATTAATCTTACCACTTGTGTGTTTAATTACAAAGGTAAAATTCTGTAGAAATTCAACCCACTTGGCATGTATTTGATTTAATTTTGGTTGATTACTTATAAATTGTAATGCATGATTGTCATTGTATAAAACAAATTCCTTGGGCATGAGGTAATGCCTCCACTTCTTAAGTGCTTCAACAATTGCATAAAATTCCTTGTCATACGAGCAATATTTATTTTTTGCCTCATTTAATTTCTCACTAAAATATGTAATTGGTCTTTTCTCCTAACTCAATACAACTCCTATTGCAGTCCCACTAGCATTAATCCCAACTTGAAAGAATTTATGAAAACTTGGAAAAGCTAACACGGGATTTTTTAGTAATATTTTTCTTCAATAGTTTAAATTTTCTATCAGTTGCTTCAGTCCACTTGAATGGTTGTTTGATTTCTTTGATAGTTTCTACAATAGGTGCACATATATGATTGAAACTTCTAACGACATTTCTATAAAAACTTGCAAGTCCATGGAAATTTCTTACCTCAAATGCATTTATCGGGGTTGGCTAATTCACAATTGCTTGAACCTTTTCTGGGTCCATCTTCAAACCTTCTTCAAACCTTCTTCAGATACTATAAACCCCAAATATATCATCTCTTCATTCATAAAACTACATTTCTTCAAATTTATCAGCATTTTTTCCTTCTTCAAGGTACTCAAAACCATCTTGAGATGCCTTAAATATTCCTCTTTTGTCTGACTATAAATCAGGATGTCATCTTGATAGACTATCACAAAATTTCGAATAAACTCTTTCAAAACTTCATTCAATAATCTCATAAATGTACTAGGAGCATTTGTGAGCCCAAAAGGCATAACCAACCATTCAAATAGTCCACTATTAGTATGGAAAGTAGTTTTCCATTCATCCCCTTCTCTAATTCTAATTTGGTGATATCCACTCTTTAAATCAATCTTTGAAAAATATTTTGAACCACTCAAACACTTCATTGAATCATCTATGCGAGGCAATGGAAATATGTACCTTATGGAAATTTTGTTAATTGCTCTAGAGTCAGTGCACATGCACCATCCTCCATCCTTCTTTGGGTTGAGTATTGTTGGTACAACAAATGGACTCAAACTCTCCTTCACCAATCCTTTATCTAACAAATCTTGTACCCGCATTTTAATCTCTTCATTCTCTTGTGGGGTCATTCTATAGGTTGCTTTATTAGGCAAACTTACTCTCATAATTTAATCAATGTGATGGATAATACTTCTCACAGGAGGTAAAGTATTCAGTAAGTCATCCACTACAATATTGTTATGAACATAAATATACATATAAATAGATGTTCATAACATAATAATTAATTAATAAATAATAACTATTAATAATGAAATGACATGACTATTGGTTAAGGGCACCCCTGTGTGGGTATATAAACGAGCCCTCATTCTCAATTGTATATCATCTTATCTATTCATATTTTATATATTGTTCCTACATGGATTACTTTGTTATATTCCAAGTATTTTGGAAATGCATCTCTTCTTCTTTGACTTCTTTCTTTCCCACTTATCAGCAATACACTTGGACCAATTTCTTCCTTGGATGTCTCATCCTTCAAATGTAACAACACATGCTTGTTCCCATTATTTTTGAGAGAATAAGTGTTCCTTCTACCATTATGGATGGATTTTCTGTCATACTTCCATGGCCTTCCCAACAAAATATGGCAGATGTCCATGGGAATTATATCACATAACGCCTCATCCTTGTAGCTACCAATATGGAATTCCACTTTACACTGTTCATTCACCACAATATGATGTCCCTTTTTCAACCAGGACACTCTATAGGGAGTGGGATGTACTATCCTCTGCAATCCCAATTTCTCTACCATCTCCATGGAAACCAAATTGCATGTGCTACCACTATCAGTGAAAATTTTACAACACTTACCTCATGATTTGCATACGGTCCTAAATAGACTTTTCCTCCGGGATGGTTCTTTAGATTCCTTCTCTGATTTGATTATAACTCTTTTCAGCAACAATGATTCCCCTACCTCTGGAGTTTCTTATTTTTCTATTGCATTCACATCTTCTTCCTTTGTTTCTGCAACGTGTGCATTCCTATGATTTGATTCTTTGTTCTCTAGATAGTCCCATGACACGTGTCCTATTTTACCACATGTAGAACATCTCATTTCTCTACCTCTTCCTCTGCCTCTTGAGAAAAATATTCAACCTTTTTATTCTCCTCCTCTTGGTTACTGACTGCTTGAACTTCCTGCTCTTCTTTTGAAGGTTGAAATCTTCCTTTGTTAGATTGTCCTTTTCCTCTTTTTGGACTCCTTCCTCTGTTTCTCTGGCTCTGCTTTCTAGCTAGCTTCGCTTCTTCCTTCAAAGTTGCTTGTTATGCATCTTCAACAGTTTTTAGGGAAAAAAGGTTGATTTCATCTTGAACTATTTATGTATCTAGCAACCTTCTCAACATCTTCTTCAATGTGACCAACTCTAATGTTCAACCTATATAATTCCTCTATGTATTCCTTTACTGTCATAGTTTTCTGTCTATGGTTTTGTAATTGTCTAAAAAAATTCAATTGATAATCCTTAGGCATGAAATTACCTTTAAATTTGGCCACCATTCTATCCCAACTCTTGATCTTAGATTTTCCTTTTCTCCTTCTATCTGCCTGCAACTCATCCCACTATAGAGTTGCATGTCCTTTTAGCATAGTCACTGTATGATTCACTTTATTCTCCTCATCTACCTCTTCATAATCAAAATATTTATCCATGACATTTATCCAGTCAAGTAATTCATCAACATTTAAATTACCTTCATACATGGGCACGTCCATCTTAGGCATGGATCCAAATCTTGTGATGATTCTTACTAGTTGTTCCTCTATTGTTTCTCCTCCTATAAATCCTTTTGTTTCTTCATCAGATCATGTATCTTCACTCTCACTAACATCTCCTATGTCAAGTTCTCTCCTTTGAGTTGTCTCCATGGCCTCTATCCTTACCTAGATGCGCCTCAACTCATAACGCAACTCATCAGTTGCCACATTCCCATCTCTGCCTCCTCGCCCTGGTGACATGATTTCTTAGATACAATGCTGCTATGATACCAAAAATTATGGAAAATGCCACCAACTTCAACCCACAATTACATAGTTTTCAACACTTTGTCGCAGTCAATATTCAACTTCTTTTTTGGCCTCGACGGATCAACACGAATAGGCATTCAATTTTTTCCTTTTACCTACAACATTGAATCACGCTCTGTCATAGATAACTCTACAAGAATTACCACTACACATATATACCTCTGCGCGGAAGCATCAACGAACAATGTTAACGAAATATATCGTAGAAAATTCTATGTGAAATTTAGCAAATGATACGAGTGTGTCCTAGGTTACTCTACACGCAGAATCTTGCAACAACACTAACTTGTTGCAGATATTTACAGGGTGTTCCACTGCACCAAATCGTGATTGTCTGTTTCCACGAAGACAAATACTCACGAAATATTCTTTTAAATAGAATTTTAGAACTTGCTGAAATTAACTGTGCACGATCTTCTCGCAATCACATAAACTCATCACTATGCCAAGATAGCTAATACATAGAGTTTAACAATTCAAACACAACGCGAAAAACTACAAGTACACAGTGTGACAACACCACATACTATATTATTTCTTAATAACAATGAAGGAGTAAATTTACACAGGAAAATCGTTCCTTTTTCGTCTCTCAGACCTATGCGATCCACACTTTTACATATTTAATCTCACACACTCACTCCCCCTCTGCCTCTTACAAAGCATTCAATATATATTGACCGCTCATATAGCTCACAAACAAAATAAATCCCAAGTTATCTTAACAAATGCCTAAACTAGAGATTTGCTCCTAATATTTAGCAACAGACTTAACACCTGTGACAAACAACTTGATATCTAATCAAACAAACTCAATGAAAATTTCTTCTAGAGACATTTCATAATTATTACAAATATAATAAAAGAATTTAGGGAACCAACTCCCTTTGTAAATGTTTGTGACCCATGAGGTCAATCTTAAGATTTACTGCCAAATGCTCCTGCATCACATTCAATGGACAATGACACCATAATTCATAAATGTAGGCTTAAACATGGAAGAAAAACTAAGAAAACTAGAAAATAATTCACTTCATAACATAAACCATAATAATTCAACAATTACACAAGTACATCAAGAACACTTGTCTTTCTGGAAATTATCCACCAACTAGTTGTAGAAGAAAGACATTCCACACAACCATAGGCTCTCGACTATACTTAATCTCTCTACAATAAAGGCCACCCATAAGCTGAGGCTATGAGTCCATAATGGTGAATTTACCTATAGTTGGTTCTAATTCTCTTCACACAGTGCAATTTCCAAATTCATGGTCCATTTTCTACCTACAATGGTCCCAATCCATAGCTCTCTTTCCCCATCGACCTACACAACCCAAAAAATGGGTTCCCCTTCTCTGCTAAGTTGTCCCTCATGCTATCCCACTTCCCTCTAGGAATCCAACACATGCTAGCCAAGAAAACTCACTACTAGGAATCTAGGGATTCTCAAATGTAGTTTAATTCCTCTCAATAACTACAATTACTCTTACACATAGTCATAATTTCTTCGTAATTCATGGTTGTAGCTTGGCATATTTGATTACAACAAGTTGTTGACAATTCACTTAGAGAGGACTCTCCTGATTTTCCCAATGGAATGATACTTTGAATTCCCCCTTGCATGTACAAATTTTGGAGATTATATTTGCATGTCATGCACTCTCCATGTGTTTCATGAAATCCCATTATTCACCTTTTTATTTCCAAATCCCATGTACCTCCTTCATGTAATTAATCCAAAACTTAGGATAAAATAAAACATGGAAAAATAATAATAATAACACATGTTAATAATCAAAGGTTCTAAGGCTTAGGTTATATCAATAGCTGATGTCTTTCCCCCTTATCTCCTTAAACCTCTTATAATCACCCTGCATTTCCCCACTTGTGGAATCATAGCCCCTCCAATCTTGTCCTTCCACTTCTACAACCTGCGATGTATTTATGTTAACATTCAATATCCATTTATAGATTGCAATTACTCGAATTTTATCCATTCATCATATACAATTACATTACTATTCTAAGGACCAAAACTTGAGAATTACATTCTCCTCCCTCTAGATTTTACACCATCCTCAACGTACATTATCACTATATACATTAACAACCATTTTTACATAAACAAAATTCAAAATAAATGTAGATATACCTCCCATCACTACAAGGAGAGCTTTTTTTGAGGAGGTTTTTATGGAACCTCCCTGAAATTTCCATCCCTTCTCTGTTTATAGCGAAGGTTGTTAGCAGAGGTGAGTGACCAGGGTTTTTTTTGGAGGTTTTTTAATTGGTGTGACTTTATGGTACATACACACCAATGCACACATAGAGAATAATGCATTGATGCTTAAATTCTCAAAAATCACAGTCATATGTTATAATAAAAATAACAAGCACCAATTAAAGCACACTGGTGCCATTGAACATTACGCCCTAGTGCACATCATTGTTGTCAGGTGCACTATGGTAAGGTAAATAAAAAAAATCACCAAATTGATTTTCATTGTTTCACTTCATCATGTGCTTCCAAACTCTCAAGCAAGCATTGATGCTCACGCTCCTTCCAAAGACGCCATGTTTCTGGTGCTCTATAGTGACTTGGATAGATCCATTGGTAGATTCCACACATTTCCAAATTTTGGAAATTACCACGAATTTTCATTTCCTCTCAACAGTGAAACCATGCCTCCTTGGGACATAAGACTCGAGGTAAATTATTTATTACCTTCCTATTTTCCTTTTCATCCAATTAAAATTGAATTTAGCTTGAAATTTTACATTTTTTTCAATTTTTTTTCCAATTCCATGTGGTGTGCCTGAAAGCTTCGCCTCGACCTGAAGTGGTGCGTCCTGTGCTAAATTCTCAACAAGCACCATCACCAATGCATCTAATATAAACATATTCACCGATGTCTTTCAAGGAAGAGCATTGCGATAAATTTAAAAAACAAAGCGATGCGTCCTTTTGAATGCCCCGCAATCAACACATACTTAGTTTCTCCCCACACCCGAACGTTTTGTTAGCACTAGAAGTCACCCCCAGATTGCATAGAAGTTAAGCCCAGTACCCATCAGTTTATACAGTAAATGTAAATGAGTTTTAGGTGGTCAAATGGAGAAGACTCAATGATAATAACGTTCTAACTCAGAAATCTGGACTAGCATGCACAAGAAATTGAGGTCTTGGATTAACTTTAGTCAGTAAGTTGGAGTAAAGGTGAGTAGAAGGAAGAATTTGGTGAGAAAGGTGTAGAGGTCTTCTATGGACATCAAGTCTTCAAGCAACCTAAGGAGGAAAAACTCAAACACAAGATCCTTTTGGATTCAAATTTCAAGGAAAATGAAAGAAATCATAACAACACTATAATCAAACATTCATCATAATACAATCACAACAATCCATGTGAATCGATCATTCATGAATTCTCTCAGTATCAGAGGAAAATAAAATGGATTAAGAGAAGACGACTTAGATTAATCAAGAAGTCTCAAATCAAGTACATAACCAGAGAAACAATGTTCTTCATCAAAATATTACAATAGTAAGGGAGCCTAGCTCAACCATTCGACCTTAAAAAAAATTCATAACTAACTACTTATACTTAGAACTACTGCAACCACCGGGAGTGTGATCGAACCATTGCATTCAAACTTTTCGGTCGGTGCCTGCTCTGTCAGACTGTGCAGGCCTTCTTACGTCAGACGTGATCCCGGTTTAGTGTGGGCTCTGTGAGAAAATCCATCCACTAGGGAGCTTTGGAATGACAATCGACCCCCATGGCCCTTCTATCCACACATTCCATTTATGGGGTGAGAGGAGGTCTCAACCACCACCCCCATTTTCAATAACTACCTTCATCGAGATTAGGATGAGGCTTGACACCCATGAATGTTCCAGGCGGTGCCGACAACTTCTTCGAGTCAATCCCGATGCCTTGAGGCCAAGCAGATCTTATTTTGTGACCAAATATGGGTGCTTTCAGCCTTTGGCGTAGCTCCTCTCCATCGCTCCATATTCAATGTGACCTAGGTCCATGACCCTATGCAATTGTGGGCACTACCAAGGGTGGTCTGAAAGCAAACCGCTTTTTTCCTCGCAATTCACCATGAACCGCCACATGTCCCTTTCTAAAAACCACGGTTCCGATTGCGGCCCACCCCTGAGATTTTAAAACGTGCGGACCTTCTGACCCCGCAATTTGGCGTGACCATTGATCTTGCAATCTAAGATTAGGCCCTCTAATCAACGACTCAGCTCTGGCACTTTTTAGATTGACGGATCAGATCTTCCCCTTCAAAACAACGACATAGATTTTCTTCGCGGATCGGCCTTCGGGAATTTCAATTATCAAACTCCATTTCCCTCCAAGCGAAACCTTCGGAGCTAAGAATATGATGCCACGTGGCTCCTTGAGATCGACGACTAAGACTCTTTTTGGGTCTCCGGACTCTGGGAAAATAAAATCTCAAACCTGGGCTCCCAAAGGCCTTTACCTAGAGTTGGTGATATACTAACGTGTGTCCTCATGAATCGAATGACCGAGGATTACTTCGGGCCTTTATTCAGAGCTCATGGATTTCAGCCACATGTCCCCATTGATGGGTGGTCCAAATGATGTCATATGATGTCACATCTACTGATGTGTCATGATAAGGAGGGTGACATGGCCATGATAGAATGACCTGGAAAGAGTGCTATGCGTCATGCCTAATGGGAGTGCGTCATGTGCTTCGACATTTCGAGACTTCGTCACTTCGAGTCTTTGGGACTTCAATGCTTCGGGACTTCGATGCTTCGGGTATTCGAGACTTCGGGACTTCGACGCTTTTCTCATTTTAAAACTCCCGAAGCTTATTTCCCCGAACACTTGGATCAACTACCACCTGTCCCTTTAAAGATCAATGACTCATGCTCTTTTCATGCCTTTTTCTCCAGCGCTATACTTTGCGCAAATTTAAGATTCCGAACGCCTGCGAGCCGCTAATATGAACTCCTCATGGAACTCCCACCGTTGAAAGCCAAACCTTCCTTTTTGCTTGATTTGGGTCCATAACGAACCGCTCTGAGTGTCACGCTTTGAGCCCACGACTACAGCCTGTGTAAACAAAGACTTGGACGACTGGATAGGGGCTTGGGAAAACAACAGGACGAGTGATTGAAACAAAAGGATATGGGTGTTCATCTTCAGAGGAAAATAGAAAGGCTTCGGGCTGAGACTTTTTCAGGTAAGACATCAAGGAAAACCGAGTCTTTTAAACAAAAGGGGTGAACAAAACTGACTTTACCAGTCGAAGGGAAAACTTTAAGATACGTCCCGCAAAAGAGAGAAATACAGGGAAAAGATACAGACTTAGGTATTCACAATAGACCCATAGGACTCTTAACAACCCTATGTGATAACATTTGGCTCCACAGGGGATGGCATGCTCCCTGCGAGTTTCCAAGAATATGCACTTCTAGTGCCTTAGTTATTGGGCTATGGAGTCTAGCTCAAAAAATTTCGCCGAAGGCCGACATGTACTTATAAGAAGGAAAACAAACACACATTCTCCAAAAAGAGATTATTTATGTACAGTCCTAGGCTAACTGATTTTTACAAAGCGTTAGGTGAAAGAAAACTTCCACCATAACCACCCAGACTGTTCGGTAATATAATTCTTTTCTTTACTGAAAATAATCCATAAAAGGTAAGGGAAGTATGACAACATAAAGAAAACATGTATTGGAACATTGGCAATACCTCCAAATGATGATAATATGAACAAATTTGCAGGGTCCAATGCTTTTGGAAAACATATTTCCATATATAACCCCACAAGGTCGCAAAATTTATAATCAGGAAAGCTCGACTGGTAAGAAATTACCTCCTGCTCTTCATGGTTACTCACCCATTGTTAGATGTTCTCAGAGTGTACAAGTGAGTAGAGGACTGATGCAGGTTGGATGATCCCAGGTGATACTTGCTCATTTACCGGTTCAAGACAGGAGATAAACTGCACCTTTAGCTCCTCCACTTCTCCTTCATGGCTCTCCTCAGGATCAGTTTTACAATCACTATAAACAGGAACCATGGAAAATTCCTGCTCTTCGTCGTCTTTGCTGGGATATTCATCAAAAGTTGTTTTCTCTTGGTCAGTATTTGACATCACTTCTTCATCATAAGTAGGGCTACGCAGAACATCTGTTTCAGGGACTAGAATATCCTCTGGGTTTTCTTCTTAAGATCGACAAGAAAAATCTGCCTTTACTTTTTCTATTTCTGCAGAAAGTGATCTTACCAGTCCCACTAGCTCACCCAAAGAATCTTCTTTATCCTCACAGTCTGCATCAGAATCTGCTATATTCTAAACACAGTCATTATATTCCTTACAACAGTTATGAGAAGTAAACTCAGAGGAATAAATTTTTTGACAATGCCTATTGAAAGCCGCATGAAACTGCTCCAGGGAGGAGATGCTAGCATGGGGTAAGGAGTGGTACCACTCACGAGCATCTCCTGCTAATGAGATCATGAACATATTCAATAATACATCCCCATGATGTATTTCCCACTGATGCATGAGTTAATGAAACACACGGAGATGCTCAGCAGGGTTGTCATCTTTATGCTCTCTAAATATGGGCAGAAAATCACCGCATTCATAGTAGGAACAACATTTGGAAAACCAGGAATAGAGGAGAAATTAAAAGGAGCAAATCTTTGAGCCAAGATTCTTTCCATTTCAAAACAGTGGAGTCGCCATTGGATCCTTTAATCATGGAGTCGCCAGGTGAATGATATGCAGTTTGAATGTGTCTCGTATTTGTTCACCGTCAAAGACCAGATCTGATCATTGTCAATCTCCCATGGAACTTTCAAGCTGAGAAAGCAGCTGCTAAAAGCCTTCTCGAGAAAAATTCTATGGGTCAGCTTCAGGTGTGCTAGAGGAAACCACAACTGAAATAGTGGAGTCAACACAGTGGAGTCACCAAGTGTAAGTGCAATCTTCAATAGTTCTGATATCTGATGCACCTGCAGAATTAGAAGCTCTTTGTCATTCTATCCCAGGGAAATGTCTTCAATTCGTTCCCCGACAAAATCGCCAGAAATGTTAGGACTAGAAGTCACCCTTAGATTGCATAGAAGGTAAGCCCATTACCCATTAGTTTATACAGTAAATGTAAATGAGTTTTAGGTGGTCAAATGGATAAGCCTCAATGATAATATCGTTATAACTTAGAAATCTGGACTAGCATGCACAAGCAATTGAGGTCTTGGATTAACTTCAGTCAGTAAGTTGGAGTAAAGGTGAGTAGAAGGAAGAATTTGGTGAGAAAGGTGTAGAGGTATGCTATGGACATTAGGTCTTCAAGCAACCTAAGGAGGAAAAACTCAAACACAAGATCCTCTTGGATTCAAATTTCAAGGAAAATGAAAGAAATCATAACAACACTATAATCAAACATTCATCATAATACATTCACAACAATCCATGTGAATCAGTCATTCATGAACTCTCTCAGTATCAGAGGCAAATAAGATGGAGTAAGAGAAGCTAACTTAGATTAATCAAGAAGTCTCAAATCAAGTACATAACCAAAGAAACAATGTTCTTCATCAAAATATTACAATAGTAAGGAAGCCTAACTCAACCATTCGACCTTAACAAAATATCATAACTAACTACTTATACTCAGAACTGTTGCAACCACCAGGAGTGTGATCAGAACATTGCATTCAAAGTTTTCGATCGACGCCTGCTCTGTCAGACTGTGCAGGCCTTCTTACGTTAGACGCGAGCCCGAATCAGTGTGGGCTCTACGAGAAAATCCATCCACTAGAGAGATTTGGACTGACAATCGACCCCCACGACCCTTCTCTCCATGCATTCCATTTATGGGGTGAGACGAGGTCTCAACCACCACCCCCATTTTCAATAACTACCTTCTTCTGGATCACGACGAGGCCTGACACCCATGAATGTTCTAGGTGGTGCCCATGACTTCTTCGAGTCAATCCCGATGCCTCGAGGTGAAGCAGATCTTCTTCTGTGACCAAATACAGGCGGTTTTGGCCTTTGGTGCAACTCCTCTCCATCGCTCCATCTTCAATGTGACCTACGGCCACGAACCTATGAAATTGTGCGATTGCAGGCACTACCAAGGGTGGTCTGAAAGCAAACCGGTTTTGTCCTCGCAATTCACCATGAACCACCACGCGTCCCTTTCTAAAAATCACAGTTTCGATTGCGGCCAGCCCATGAGATTTTAAAATGTGTGCACCTTTCAACCCCACAATTTGGTGTGATCGTTGATCTTGCGATCTAAGATTAGGCTCTCTGATCAATGACTCAGCTTTGACGCTTTTTAGATTGACGGATCGAATCTTTCCCTTCAAAACAATGACCATGATTTGGTTCGTAGATTGACCTTCGGGAATTTCAATTCTCAAACTCCATTTCCCTCCAAGTGAAACCTCCGGAGCTCAGAATCTGATGACACGTGGCTCCCTAAGATCAACGGATGAGATGATTTTTGAGTCTCCGGACTCTGGGAAAATAAAATGTCAAACCTGGGCTGCCAAAGTCCTTTACCCGGAGTTTGCGATATACTGACGTGTGTCCTCATGAATCGAACGACTGAGGATTACTTTAGGCCTTTATTCAGATCTCACGGATTTTAGCCACATGTCCCCGTTGATGGGTGGTCCAGATGACATCATATGATGTCACGTCTACTGATGTGTCATGATAAGGAGGGTGACATGGCCATGACAGAATGACCTGGAAAGAGTGTCACACATCATGCCTAATGAGAGTGCATCACGTGCTTCGACACTTTTGGACTTCAACGCTTCAGGTCTTCGGGACTTCGGCACTTCGGGAATTCAGCGCTTCGACACTTCGGGTCTTTGGGACTTTGACACTTTTCTCATTTTAAAACTTCCGAAGCTTATTTCCCCGAACACTTGGATCAACCGCCACCTGTCCCTTTAAAGATCAATGCCTCATGCTCTTTTAGGGCCTTTTGCTCCGATGCTATACTTCATGCAACTTTAAGATTCCGAATGCCCGCGAGCCGCTAATCTGAAATCCACATGGAACTCCCATCGTTGAAAGATGAACCTGCCTTTTTGCTTGATTCAGGTCTAGAACGAACAACGCTGAGTGTCACGCTTTGAGCTCGCGACTGCGGCCTGTGTAAACAAAGACTTGGACGACTGGATAAGGGCTTGGGAAAAAAACAGGATGAGTGATTGAAACAAAAGGAGATGTGTGTTCATCTTTAGAGGAAAACAGAAAGGCTTCGGGCTGAGACTTTTTCAGGTAAGACATCAAGGAAAACCAGGTCTTTTAAACAAAAAGGGGCGAACAAAACTGACTTTACCATTCGAAGGGAAAACTTTACGACACGACCCGTGAAAGAGAGAAAGATAGGTAAAAGATACAGACTTAGGTATTCACAACAGACCCATATGACTCTTGACAAACCTATGTGATAACATGTTCCATTTAATTAAGTGCAATGCTAACTTTGCGTTCCATAAAATTTAACGTAGTGGTGCAACTATTTTAACCAAATGCACTGGTGTTGTTTACAGAACCACACTGGGATAGATATTGACCGACTTGGCATAGCGGGGCATCTCATTGGATGCCCAATGACTAGTTCTCTATGCTTCATAATGCACCATAGAACAAAATGTTGGTGCTCCAATATCACGGTAGCACTGGTGGTTTAGTAGTAACACATCACATCGCTTAAGTTGTGAGAAAACAATTTAACCTAGCAGTGCCCATAGGTCGAAGAAACACACCGGTGTTGTAAAGAGCACAACATCATGCATAATATTTCATAATCTATTCGTGTGGTGCGTCTTATTCAATGCACCGCTAAAATACTTGGTGGTGCGATAATAAGCATGGAGCACTGATGTGTAAACACTAATAGTATGCACCGTGATAGGTTTTGAAAAATAAACATGTAGTGGTGCATCTTTTGTGAGGCCCTGTATTTAGTGTGTTATTAAATACAAAACATTGCTAAACAACATGACGATGCTCTCATAGAATTGGCACACCATTGATTTTAGTTTAACAAAGTGCACTAGGATAGATATTGATGAACTTGGCATAATAGAGTGTCTCATTGGAAATCCCATGGTCGATGCTCTATGCTTCACAATGCACCAATGAACAAAATGTCGGTGCTCCAATATCACAGTAGCATTGGTACGTTAGTAGTAACACATCACACTGCTTAAGTTGCGAAAAAACAAGTTAACCTAGTGGTGCCCATAGGTCCAACAAATGCACTAGTGTTGTAAAGAGCATGACACCGAGCATAATATTTCATAATCTATCAGTGTGGTGCATGATATTCGTACAACACACTGCTAAAATACATGGCAGTGTGAGAATAAGCATGGAGCACTGGTGCATAAACTCTAATAGTACGCATCGTGATATCATTTGAAAAATAAACATGGTGATGCATCTTTTGTGAGGCCTCGTCTCTAGTGCATTATTAAAGACAACGCACCACTAAAAAACATGCCAGTGATCTGGTAGAATTGATGCACCTATGTTTTTAGTTTAACAAAGTGCATCTATAATTTTGTGCATCACAAATTTTAGTGCGGTGGTGCATCTTTGTTAACGAAATGAACTAGTGCGGTTAAAAGAACTACACCAGGAAATATTGAACAATTTGGCATGTCGAGGTGTGTTATCCCCAATTTCTAGGGATAACTAAGGAGATGATTCTCTAGGCCCTCAGGTTGCAGACATGGAGTACCGAGAGACTACTTGACCAATAGTGTCCACTTGCATAGATAGAGGCCCGCTTCACCACCACAGATCTCAAGTTCATCATGAGGGTATCCAACACATCAACTTTCTTTCGAAAGACATTGGGTCTTGCTCCATGAGGTACAAGCCATGTATTATGGTAAGTGTCATTTCAATATTCGAGGCATTTGAGTTGGTTGCATTTTAAACTACTTTTGATTATGTAACGTCTGCTTGGAAATTATGCTCTTTTCCTTGTTTCACCTTGGTGGTTGACATTGCACCCTAGTAAGTGGTCACCCTTAGGGATAATTTTTCTATTGGGAGGTCCTTTTGACAATTCATCGTGTCATTCCTAACCATACTTGTCACTTTCCACACTTCACCCCCTCATCTCCTTACCTTTTGGGATTTTCGGGTGTACTGAACCAAGAAGGGATTGTCCCTCATTTCATGGGAAGAAGGGGTTGAAGGCCCATAGGCTTGTAGCTGGTAAAATATAAGAGCCAATAATGAACCTTCTAGATGTTTTCCCAGGGATCCCAAGGACAATGAAATGTCTCTCATAAGAAACTGATGGGACCTGTAAAAAATAACTAATACCAAATGCCAACCAAAGTGGAGCATGTGCGGGCAATGTTTTTCATGCTTAGGTAGAAGCCCCACCTTGGATTCAACCTAAAAACATATTAAAAGAACAAAATACAATAAATGGGCTTGGAAAAAGGTTGCATTGAAAACGAGGTGCAACACACCCTCTACAAAGGCACCTATAAATGAGACACTGCGATCCCTTGTACGTCACGAACCCCATTCCCAAAAGTCTTTCCCCCATGCATGTCACTTTGTCCACATGACCTAGAGAGGGGTCCACTTGGGAAACACTCCTAAAATTGTGGTATGATTCACCCAATAGCTCGCTTTTTCAACCCTCCCATACCCAAACTTGGAAAATTGCATAGGTTCTTTGAGCACTTGTTTGTTTTGATGAGGTGGTTTTTGATGCACATGATTATATGGCTCTTTTATTGACTTGATTTACTTATCACGATGCATTTGACTTGAAATCCTTGGAGGGCGTATTATTGTCTTTGCAGTATCTTGCTTGGTGGACAGATTTGGAAGAACAATCATAACTTGGGCTTCCTTGGGGCTTGAATCCCACAGGTTGGATACCATGGCCCACACGCCAGACGATGATGGTAGTGTTTGGAGGCCATGAGAGACACCTTGGAGGATATATCCTAACCCATGGCTAGCCCAACGTCTTTCTCTTAAGGCCAAAACGTCACACTTGAGGAGCTTGACGTCACCCTAGGGCTAGGATTTTGTGCTGAAGTTATTGATGATGGACACTTGGCACATTTTGATGAGAGGATGCCTGGATTGAAGGAGGAAACTCTAGGGCATGAGAGGGAGGCCCTAGCAGTCCCAACAACTTCCATATTCAACTCCAACGACTTGCAAAAAGTGTCAAGAAGTCACCCTAGAAGAGGGATGACGTAACATTAGGGCTTATTATGTGCATTTTTTAAAGTTAAATTTGAATTTGATAATGTAAAGGGGAAAAGTAAGGGTTGTTGATCCCTTACTTTGTGGTTACCCTAAAATTAAGTGGACAAACACTTTTAGGAGGATTTGTATAAATAGAGATCAAACTCTTGTCATTTTATCATAACTCTCCCATATTGGAGAGGACTACTTGGCTGAAATTTGTGCCCCTCTTCAGACAATTCATTCTCTCTTTCTCTTATGCTATAGTTTGTCACTTGTCTTGTGTATTAAAGCGGTGTGTTAGCTCTTGAAGGATTTTTCTCGTTGCTTTAGTGATGAAGTTGCTTGGTAACTAGGGTTTGTCTTTGCATGCTCTTGGAATTGGTAAGAAAATCTGCATATTGTTAGTTCTTATTTCTTGTTCCATGGTTGTTATTGGCTAGATCCTTGGAGGAATATAAAGGCATATACCCTCCACCAAGTTTTATCATTGTTGTTTGTTGAAAAAGCTATTGCAAAGGATGCTAGGAGGAGTAAAAGGGCTTACACCCTCCTAGATTTTACCTTGTTAAGGTTACTTGCTCAAGGGAGTAAAATGGCTTACACCCCTTGAGAAGTAGTCGGACTAACCTAATACAAGAAGTCTCCATAACCCATTTTACAAGGCACTAATCATTTATTTCACTGGAGAAATAAAATACTTGCATTGGAATGCATGATTTTTTGAGATATTGGATTTGTTCAAGTTGGATTATTTTCTACATGTTGTAAGCATTCGTGTACCCTAAGGGTGTCCTCTTTTATCCAAAATTTTTTCTGCTGTAATAAGTTTGATGCTACAGCCATTAGGGCTGCTGTAAACTTCACTTTCTTTCATCATTTACTCACTTCCCCACCGTGGAAATTTACTTGTGAATCTAGATTACTATTCTACTGTTCATTGGCTATCTTTTTTACGGTTTACTTGTTGATTTTTGTGGTTGGAAATCATTGTTGTAGAAATTGTTTTCTACATCCATAAGACTTCCCTAATACATTTTCAATAACATACTTTGCAGCCCCATTTTACCATCAAAAGTTGAGTTTAAGCATTTGGAATATTGTCTACATGTTTTGGGATTAATTATCCAATAATCATTTGATGATTTTGATGGTTAATTGTGCAGTTGTTATGACTTTCTTATTGCTGATATAAATATGATATATGTTGCATTTCTGGGACATAAAGATTAACTTGTTGATTGCACATTGGTTTAGAGGCTAATCTTACTATTTTTGGTATTGTACAAGTTGCACTAATATTGTTTTGCATGGATCAATCATTGGAAACCTCTTATCGCTTCCCAAGACTTGATTTTCAGCCTCTTACCTCCTTCATCATTGACCATAGGGGTGGTTTACATTACATCTTCCTTTACCTCATCTTAATCCCCCTAGGTTCACCAGAGATTCCCCCCTTATGTTGGATTTATCCTTCACTAAAGTGAGGAGAGGGTTTTCCTAAGGTGACAGTGGGTAGACTCTCCCACTGTTATCGCCATCTTGTGGATTGGGTCGGGCTTTTACCAACCTACACTTTGCACGATAACATTTTGGCACCATTGCCAGGGAGGATTTTGAATCCTCTTTCATTCCCTAACGACACTTTGGAAAGCTTCCATCCCAAAGCCTTTACCCCTAGCTTGCCTGGCGACTCCACTTGAAGGATGTTCCCCTTCCACCCTTGATGAGATTTTCATAAAGTTCATCTGGTAACTCCATTGAGGTATTACCCTAAGTAATGGAACCATGGAATCACGAGACTTACCATGGGAATTCCATAAGGTGTACCCTTCTATTGATGTTCAAAATATCCCTGGATATCTAAATCATTGCTCTACAAAATGGAGGAAAAGTTTCCCTAAATTTAATGGTGATCCGGCTCTAGCAGTCACCCTTTTCATGAATTATATGAAGTATGGTTTAAGCTTAAATGTGCTACATGAAGATGTGTTGATGAAATTTTTTGTATCTTCACTGAAATCAAGTTACAGGAGTTGGCTTGCACACTTATGTAATCCAAAAAGTATCCCATCTTCTACAAATCTTATTGAATAATTTATCAGACATTATCGACCAACTACTCAGAATTTGCAAGATACTTTCCAAGAGATCAAACACACTCTTTGCATAGAAGGTTTCCCAGTGAATGACGAGACAATATATGAGGAATGGAAAACTCATGAAGATTATCATGCACCTAACTACAGAAGAAGAACAGATCCGTGAAAAAAGTTGCCAAGAAGATCTCAATGATGAAGACCCTGATGAGACGTCGGTATCCATTGTTCTACTTGACAAAGATGAAGTCTTTCAGCCTTGATTTCCCCCTGCACATGAAGTTGAAGAAGCAACTAGTCTCAATGAAGAAGAATTCCAAGATCTCGTTGAAGCCTCCCTAGCCTCTGTTCTTCCTGCACACAATGACAAAAAGATTGTCAGTTTTAGTCACACTGACGGTCTTATGAAATAAACCTTAGATATGGTTGATGAGCATATAGACACTTTCATTCAGAATCAGAGATTCACATGGCATTTTGGTCATTTCATTTTTTTATAGAGACCCCATTTACGGCATTAAGGGTAGCTCTCAAGAAAAAGGGGTTGAGTTTTCATCTTCATAAGACTGGTCTTTATGCATATATTATTTAGATGTTTGGAAGCCTGATGGTGATATTGTTACATATTTGTTCCGTCCATTCGAGGATGACTCATCGCAACATTTTTAGGGTGATTTTTGGTCATCCCTTGGAAGTTGTGATGAAGATCCTTTTGGGAATGAAAACTTTTTCTATGAGGATTTTCAGCCACCTTCGTCCTCAATTTTAGATGAACACCAAGACGTGGCCATCCCAGAGAAATCAAAGGCTCACTCTACAAAGAAAAATTATCTTCATATCGAGGATTTTTACAAGGATTCACAAATGAAGAGGCAACATTTTTCTTTCTCTAGACTTGAGCCTATCCCTTACCTCATTTATTCATCTCAAGGAAATCATGGGGTCTTCTTGGGATCTCTCATATATTCTCAGTCTTCAGGAAGCAGTGATCATGCTAACAAGGATAAATACGAGCCATCGTCTACATATGGTAGACCTCTTCAGAGATGGATTTATTGAACTTGTGGCTATCCTTTCAGGTAGTATTTCCGGTATGATCAGAATTGTGGCTACTCTTTTCAACAAAATTTCCTCCCTCCCACCCATCTCCATGAGTTCCATTTCATGATTGATTATATGTCTATTTATGCTCATGATTATTGTGTGCTCAACTTATCCTTGTTGTATTGCATTATTAAGAACATGGGGAGATACCTTGGTGAAATGACAAACAAATGGTTGCATTGGTTGTATGAATTCACCTGACATCACCTATCACCTGATCTTCAGGGCCCCAAGGCCCTAGGTAAGTAGGTAGATCATCTTTATTTCTTTCATTTTCATATTGATTGCTCATAGAAGTTTAGTTGAATTTTATCTTTGATTTTCATTTTGATCTACTTTCATATTTGATTTAGATGCTTCTCTTTTTTGTCATATATATACAAATACAATTTTTTTCCTTTCTAGATTAGTTTTCATTTTTGAGATTTGATATATATGGACGAAGGGTGATAGAAACACCCTAGATTTTACAATTTTATGTTTCAGTGTAGGCTCAATTCCACCAAGAGATGTTGCGGTTCTCATGCACTATGCAACAAGTACATGTCCCCAAGTAGGATCCAGATGTTATCCCCAATTCCTAGGGATAACTAATGAGATGATGTCTTGAGTCCCTCAAGTTGTAGACATGGAGTACCGAGAGACAACTTGAAAAACAATGTCCACTTGCACAGATAGAGGTCCGCTTCACCACCATAGATCTCAGGTTCATCATGAGGTTATCAACACATTAAATTGCTTCCAAAAGACATTCAATCTTTCTCCATGAGGTACAAGCCATGTTTTATGGTGAGCGTCATTTCAATATTTGAGGCATTTGAGTTTTTTTCATTTTAAATTGCTTTTGATTATGTAACATTTGCTTGGAAATTATGCTCTTTGCCTTGTTTCACCTTGGTGGTTGACATTGCACCCTAGTAAGTGGTCACCCTTAGGGATAGGTTTGCTATTGGGAGGTCCTTTTGATGAGTCGTCGTGCCATTCCTGACTATACTTTTCACTTTTCACACTTCACCCCCTCATCTCCTTACCTTTTGGGATTTTCAGGTGTACTGACCCAAGAAGGGATTGTCCCTCATTTCATGGGAAGAAGGGGCCGAAGGCCTAGAGGCTTGTAGCTGACAAAATATAAGAGCCAATCATGAACCTTCTAGATGCTCACCCAAGCATCTCGAGGACAATGAAATGTCTCTCATAAGAAACTGATGGGACCCATGAAAAATAATTAAAACAAAATGCCAACCAAAGTGGAGCAAGTGCGGGAAATGTTTTTCATGCTTAGGTAGAATCCCCACACATTGTATTCAACTTGGGGAAGCATAATGTGACCAGGTTAGAGTCAAGGTGAGAATTGTTTTTCATGCTCAGGTAGAAGCCCCACCTTGGATTCAACCTGGAAACATGTTAAAAGAAAAAAAGGCAATAAATGGGCTTGGAAAAAGGTTGCATTGAAAATGAAGGTGTAACACACCCTCTACAAAGGCACTCATAAATGAGACACTACGATCCCTTGTACATCATGAACCCCATGCCAAAACGGATTGCCCCCATCCATGTCACTTTGTCCACATGACCTAGAGAGGGGTCCACTTGGGAAACACTCCTAAAATTGAGGTACGATTCACCCAATAGGTCACTTTGTCAACCCTCCCATACCCAAACTTGGAAAATTACATAGGTTCTTTGAGCATTTGTTTGTTTTGATGAGGTGGTTTTTGATGCACATGCTAGATGACTCTTCTATTGACTTTATTTACTTATCATGATGCATTTTACTTGAGATCCTTGGAGGGTGTATTCATTGTCTTTGTAGGACCTGGCTTGATGGACAGATTTGGAAGAACAAGCCTAGCTTGGGCTTCCTTGGGGTTTGAAGCCCATAGGCTGGATACTGTGGCCCACACACTGGATGATGATGGTATCCTTTGGAGGCCATGAGAGACACCTTGGAGGATCTATCCTATCTCATGGCCAACCTAACGTCTTGCTCTTAAGGCCAAAACATCACACTTGAGGAGTTTGACGTCACCCTAGGGATATGGTTTGATGGTGAAGTTATTGATGATGGAAACTTGGCATTTTTTGATGGGAGGAGGCATGGATTGAAGGAGGAAACCATAGTGCATGAGAGGGAGGACCTAAAATATCCAACGACTTCCATATTCAACTCCAATGACTTGCAAAAAGTGTCAAGAAGTCACCATAGAAGAGGGATGACATCACATTAGGGTTTCTTATATGATGTGCATTTTTTTAAAGTTAAATTTTAATTTGATAATGTAAAGGGGAAAAGTAAGGGTTGTTGACCCCTTACTTTGTGGTTAACCTAAAATTAAGTGGACAAACACTTATAGGAGGATTTGTATAAATAGATATCAAACTCTTGTCATTTTATCATAACTCTCCCATCTTGGAGAGGGCTACTTGGATGAAATTTGTGCCCCTCTTGGGAAAATTCACTCTCTCTTTCTATTATGCTATGGTTTTTCACTTTTCTTGTGGAGTAAAGTGGTGCGCTAGCTCTTGAAGGATTTTTCGCTTTGCTTTGGTGATGAAGTTGCTTGGTAACTAGGGTTTGTCTAATTGGTAAGAAAATTTGCATATTGTTAGTTCTTATTTCTTGTTCCATGATTTTTATTGGCTAGATCCTTGGAGGAATATAAGGGTATATACCCTCCACCAAGTTTTATAATTGTTGTTTGTTGAAAAAGCTATTGCAAAGGTTGCTAGGAGGAGTAAAGGGGCTTACACCCTCCTAGATTTTACCTTGTTAGGGTTACTTGCTGAAGGGAGTAAAAGGACTTACACCCCTTGAGAATTAGTAGGCATAACCTAATACAAGAAGACTCCATAACCCATTTGGAAATGCACTAATCATTTATTTCATTGGAGAAATAAAATACTTGCATTGGAATGCGTGATTTTTCGAGATATTGGATTTGTTCAAGTTGGATTATTTCTACATGTTATAAGCATTATTGTGCCCTAAGGGCATCCTCTTTTAGCCAAGAAATTTGATGTTGTAATAAGTTTAATGATACAACCATTAGGGTTGCAACAAACTTCACTTTCTTTCATCATTTACTCACTTCCCCACTGTGGAAATTTACTTGTGAACCTAGATTATTGTTCTATTGTTCATTGGCTATCTTTTTGATGGTTTACTTGTTGATTTATGTGGTTGGAAACCACTGATGTAGCAATTTTTTGCTACAGCCATAAGGCTACCCTAAAACATTGCTGATAACATCCTTTTGCAACCCCATTTTACCATCAAAAGTTGAGTTTAAGCATTGGAATATTGTCTACATGTTTTGGGCTTAATTATCCAATAATCATTTGATGAATTTGATGGTTAATTGTGAAACTGTTATGGCTTTCTTATTGCTGATATAAATCTGATATGTGTTGCAGTTCTGGGACAGAAAGATTAACTTGTTGATTCCCCATTGGTTTAGAGGCTAATCTTGCTATTTTTGGTCTTGTACAAGTTGTACTAATATTGTTTTGCAAGGATCAATACTTGGAAACCTCTTATTGCTTCCCAAGACCTCATTTTCATCCTCTTACCTCCTTCATCATTAACCATAGGGGTGGTTTACATTACATCTTCCTTTACCTCATCTCAATCCCCCTAGGGTCACCCGTGATTCCCCCTTTGTGTTGGATTTATCCTTCACTAAAGCGAGGGGAGGGTTTTCCTAAGGTGACAGTGGGTAGAATCTCCCACCGTTATCAACATATTATGGATTGGGTCGAGATTTTCCCAACCTACACTTTGCATGATAACCAGGTGTTTCATTGGACGCTCCGTTATCGATGCTCTATACAACCCAACATATCGCATAATGTTATATCGGTGCTACAATATCACGGTTGCACCGATGAATTCATATTAACACATTGCACCGCTTAATTTTCTATAAAAAAATTTAACCTACCGATGCCTTTAGGTATAAAAAACGCATCGGTGTTGTAAAGAGAACTACACCAAGCCGATTATTTCACAATTTAACGGTGCGATGCATCTTATGGGATGCACTGCTAAAATACATGGTGGTGTGACAAGAAACGTGGTGCACCAATGCGTGTTAGTAACAACACCACATGGAGGTGTTGTTTTCCTGATATAAAGCACCATGGGATGGGCATATGTTCTGTTTTTTGGCACACCAATTACTTTTCTAGATGTTTTTGCAAACATAAATTAATTTATATTTTTTAAAATACAATTTATTTATATGTGTCTGTGCGTTTTATAATTTCAATTTATTTTATCTATGTGTGTGTGTGTGTGTGAATCAAAGACGATGAAAATGAGAGGAGGAGCATCAACAACAAGAATAGGTCGAAACATACACATTTGTACATGAGTGGGAGGCCAAGGAGAGGGAGAGGGAATTGTTCCCTTGCTCTATTTCACAATAGACACATGCCCTTTTTATGGATGTTGGTCTCCTCAAGTTTTATGAGGAGGGTACATCCCTTAGGGGGAACTATTTGTTGTTAGAAAAATTCACCCGTCATTAGGATCATGGTCGACAAACGTTTTGGTTTAGTCCCGATATATGGTATCATCCCACGAAGGAGGATATTTATTTCATCACAGGTTTGTCTAGTAGAGGGGAGGCTTTGCCCTAGTTCCCTGAGCTACTGCATGGTGTTGCAAGAGAGACCCAACTGGCATATATCCAGAGATATGTCTGCTCAAATAATCATTCCTCTTTGGAGTTCCAGGTTCCTAGTGGTCAGCTGTAGATAGGTTCATTTGATAGAGAGGAGGTTAGGTGCCTGTGTCTTATTATCTCGACACTATCACACATTAGCTCTGATGGGAAGAGAATTATTTTCTCTTTGTTTCATTATGTAGATAGTTTAGTGTAGAGGCCTTGATTGATTTGGTGGTCGGAGATTTTTTTGAGACAAATTGTTTTACATTATATCATTGTCGTGTTGTTTTAAATGGGATGTGATTCTTCCCATTCACGTCAGAGTTATTTATGCTATTTTTTATAGGTTTCATGCCACTTGAATAGTAGTACCCCGATTTCCTGCTAGGTCTATGCTTGATGCAAGTATGCACATGTGGGGGAAGTTCTTTCCCAAGAGGGGCCAACTCGAGTTTTCCATTACTCTTGTCGGTAAGGATGTATGTGATTTATTGACTAGAGAGGATAATTTTGTCCTCGATATTATATAGTACCCATACGTGGGGATGGATTGGAGAGGATGTCCAAACATCCAATTTACAACATCCTATTGACTCATAAACTAGCCACCAACTATATAGATTGTGTTGTAGTCTATGGAATCACACATATGAATTCAAGAAGAGAGCTACATTATAGGATCAATAATAAGGACACACACATACTCGCGAAGAGAGAGATATGTGGGAAGGATATCCTTCCAAGTTTGTATTCCGTTTTCATGAGTATTTGTACAATAGAGAGATGGTTGGAGAGGTTTTACCTGCTCCAACTAATCCTTCGTTAGGATTTCTTTGTACTTTATTACACATATGTTCATATATTCATACTAATGTCTAGTTTATAATGTTTGATGGCTTATTACAAGGGCCTAAGAGGCTTCCTAACATCTCCCCCACACTCAAATCCTTGCTCGTCTCGAGCAAGTGTGCAGATAACTAATGACTTGCTGCTCTTTAGCCTCCGTCTTCAATATGGTAAATTCTTATGCAGTCAGTGAGCCTCCAATGCTCAACAACCCCACCCAAAATTGGTCCTCTTGACTCTCTTGTTGCATCGTCGTGCCTTCAAAGCAGTGCTTGGCCTGACCTGTTGATATGAAAATCCTTAGATGTCAAATTGGTTCTTAAGAAGACACTAACATTCGACCAAATTTGAGAATTTTGATCGTTATGACTATTTGCAAATATCACGTGAATACACTTACTTATCCAAAATATCATTAACTGATAACTAAGTTGTGGAAATAAAATTGTTGAAATTGAGATAAATAGAAATAGAAAATAACAAGGGACATTACAAAAGTTGATAACGGAGTTCACCCATCTTGGGCTACGTCTCTGGGCCCGCTTCCAAATGAGAGATTTCTCTATTAATTCTCAAAATAATTGATACAATAATGACTCTAACTTGTTTTATTGAAGTGACCTTCTGATATGCTACACAAACTCAATTGTGTCTTTCAAAATTAGATTCACCTTGGAAAACTGAAACTTTTGACTGTAAACACCCTATATCTCCCCATGAATTCCCAATGGAATAAATACAACATCAAAACCAAAATATCAAAGCTCTTGGCACCCAAAACGATACCAAAATGAACTCACTCATAGTTTTTGGCATGCAAATTGATGTCAAAATGAACTTGCTCTGAGTTCTTAGCATGAACTAACCAAAATAAATCTACTCTCAGTCCTTGGCACGAAATATACTGTCAAAATGAACTCAATTCGAGTGCTTGACATATGAGTACTGTGTGGTACAATGGTAAAGGTGTCAAGATTTTGTAGCCAATACTTGGGGTCGAGCCCACGAGCTTGGAATATACCATGCGGTTTTGGTAATTATTAAAAATTAACTATAATATCATCGGTGCCCTTTAACAATTGGATGGCTTGGCACAACGATCTGACGTTGGTTCATGTGGGTGCATATGTCGGACGAATGTCCTGAGGTCGAACCCATGAGCCTCCCTCTTATTTGGCATATGGTTGTAATGTTGACTTTAAATACAATATTTTGGAAACCCATAACCAGTTTCATTAATTTCTCATTGGTTAAACCATTTGGTTGTTGCTCCGGGTGTTACGGGTTCGATTCCCTTCGATCAAACAAATTTTTGATATAGACCATATTGGGAAAATCTCGAGTTCCACGTGGCACCATTTCATTAGTCCACATGTTACTTTCCAATTGGTCCACTTTTTACACAGTCACCTACCATGTCAACATGCATTCAGTGCCATGTCATCCACCGTACACCCAGTTAGCATGCCATGTCATCATGTCATACTGCCACATGTACTGCCAAGTCATCATGTTGTACTGCCACGTCAACATCCATACAACCCATGTCAGTATCCATATAGTCCATGCATTATGTAAGCATTTGTACCACTACATTTCCATCCATACTACCACGTGTCATCCTTTTAGACATGCCACGTGGATTTTGCCTTTTTTCCCAGTTTTTGCCGAAACTTCAAAAGGCCATAACTTTCTCATATGATATTCATTTGAGTCTGTTCAAATTGCATTGGAAATCTCTCGTCAAGCTCGATGTAATGGATCCATTTCCATCAAAATTTAAGTTTGTCAATTTTTTAGCATTCTCGATCCTCCTGGATCACATGTGCTCATCTTGCCCTTGCACACACCCTATGATGGAACACCATGCTTTGACCAACCTATCATTTATCTACTTTTTGGATTCTGAAGTCACAACTCAAGAACTATTCTACAACTTTTGTACCAGGGGGCTCGATCAATTCAATATTTCTTGTGCCATCATCTTATCTTTTAATCTCTTGTATGTGTGTCTCATCATCTAGTGTCTCTTTTTTGAATGCATACAACTGCTACCAAAGTGCTTATCATCAATGTTCAATATTTTAGTGCTTTACTGCTCTCCTACTCATCAAACTTGTTTCTCAATTGTTGTGCTACTTCTCTTTTATGGATGTGCTTCGTCAGGTTTTTGAAAATATATGGAGTCTGCATTTTACATTACATGAAGGAGGATTCTTCTACGACTTAATTATGACTTTGCATGATCATAACTTGAATGACTGTTAGTAAAATACAATAATTTTTTTCTGTGGGGCTTGACTTCATGTCATCGATTCGGTATTGATTGATGTCGGTGAGAAACCAATCTCGTCGGCTAAGAAACGACATACATTACAATGGTGGAGAGGATCACTTGCCTTTGAAGACTCATGTTTAACCGCCTCGTTTCTATTTCAACTCATATTTTACAATAAATCTTAAAACTAACACAATCAACATCATAATGTTTTTTCCTTTTTTGACTAACTAGATTACATACTCAACTTGACATGGACTGGATTAGTTTATCCTTCATGTAACGTATTTTCCTTTGAAGACTCCATTGCCCTTTATATTGCATTATATTGCATTGATTTGGATATACTTCATACTCCAAACATATTCATAATTTACAATTTTTCTTTAAGAGATAAATCAAAGATCCACACTTTGGATTCTAACAAATTCTTCTTGGGATGGAGAGTAAATCCATGAATATAAATGCTTAAAAATAAATTACCTCTTATATGCCTTTAAAAATGCAGACCAAACTCACCTAGAAAATGTGTTCTTTAAAATATCACCACCATCTCAACGGTGCAACTACTCTTCATCTTTGATATTTGCATCCAAACTTGTCCTTTCCTTGGTGTGCACAACCCTTATTCCATATCTATCTCATTAATAATGTTTGGTGTGCTCTCGACTATTAAGCATATTTCTTGTGCTTCTTCCTTTAGACATACAACTTCTAAAACGTGCATCTATGCAAAATGATGCGGCTAGGGTTTATCTGTTTGAATTGTGAGGATCTTTTCATGTCTACCTTTGCTCATTGTTGCAAAGGTAAATCCATGGCTTGTGCAATATGACGATCTCATCCAGCTAATAACTAATTGAGGAACCCACTCAGTGATTCCATGCAATCATGACAGTGTTGTAGTTATGTTTTCAAGGCACACACAGTATTCAAGCCACAATTTCTTGATAGAATAAGGTATTATAAGGCCAATCTGAACTATTCCTCGTGCCTCAAATAGGTCACATGCGTTAGATCAAAACTAGTGACTAGAGCAACTAGCAATGGGGCGGTGGATACCCACCACAACTCAACCAAATATGCAATTAATCCATAACATGATCTACTTGTCATTTACCTGTTCAATTCTGTTGAGAGTTAACAAAATGGTGAATTGCAAGTGCTACAACAACATGTGGTGTAAACACAATATTTTACTCTTTGCGAACAGGCTCAACTTCTTCTTCTTCCTCCAATATTCGAGCATATTGCCTCTTTGAGAGATCTTCTACCACTGCCCTTCTTCTGCATGAGATTCTAAGCACGCCTCACCCATATTCAAATGAATGGGGAATAAAAAAAAATTGGAGCATTTGATCCAATTTATCCAATCAATATAGAGATATATCGATCTACCTTTGAAAATGTTTAGATCCCACTCTGATAATTCAAGTGATTTCCTCCATCATGATTTCTTCTTCCTTTATGTCCAGGCTTTTGTGCAGTTGACCAACATTCATGAGCAACAAAATATCTTATGAGCAACAAAAAAATCTTTCACATAGGAGCAACATTCCTCAACAAATAACATCAACATAATGAATAATGGTGGAATCCAGAACATGTTCGAATAAATCTGCACGGAGCTTGTGAAGCCACATTGCTTCACAGACTGTCATACTTAATGCAATGTATTCTGCTTCTGTTGTGATCAAAGCCACATAATTTCGTTTCCTGCTACACCAGGAAACCATGGAAGATCCCAAAGTGAAGCAACACCTGAAGGTGTTCTTTCTATCCACTACGCTCCCTGCCCAATCAGAGTCAATATATTCCTGCCATATCATATCAATACTGGAAGTATATCTCAGACCATGTCGATCCGTGCCTCTCAAGTAGCTCAACACATGTTTCACAACAATGTAGTGTGTCTATCTCAACTGACTTATAAACTGGCTAAGTGCACTCACTGCATAGCAAATATTTGTTTTGGTGTTAACCAGATACATCAATTATCCAATCAGCTGTCTGTACAGAGTCATATCAATTTCGTCAAAATCGGAAGAAGACACACTTAGTTTCTTTAGATTCATCATTATTGGTATAGCCACGGGCTTGAAGTTTAGTATCTCAAACTTCTTCAATATCTCAACTATGTACTTCCCTTGACTCGGGAAGATCTCATCAGTTCTCTACCACACCGCTAGTCCCAAGAAGTAGTGAATCATACCAAGTTCCTTTATCTTGAACTCAGAGGCCAATGCATACTTGCATTCAATAAGAAGGCTCTATGTACTGGTGAGGAATAAATCATCAACATAGAGGACCAGAATCAAGGCCTCACCATTAACAGTCTTGTAGTACAGGTTGGGATCAACAACACTTTTGCTGAAGCCCAAACTCATCAGGTGTCCATCAATCCTCGCATACCAAGCTCGAGTTTCTTTCTTGAGTCCATATAGGGCCTTCTTCAACCTACACACATGAGACTCCTTCTCATGTATGACGAAACCATCTGGCGGCTCGATGTATATTTCTTTCTCAATCTCTCCATTGAGAATGGTTGTCTTCACATCCATATGATGTAGTTTCCAACCCATGGATGCTGCGAGGGAAATAATCGTCCAAATAGAAGTGTATCGAGCAAAAAGAGAAAATGTCTCATCATAATCTATTCCCTCCACTTGAGAGAATCCTCTAGTAAAAAGTCTCATTTTGTGCCTCTTGATGCTCTTGTCAACTGTGTGTTTGATCTTGTAGATCCATTTAGAAGTTACTGCAAACTTCCCCTCAGGTCTCAGAACAATATCCCACACATCATTCTTCATGATGGACTGATACTCCTCCATCATGGCATCTCTCCATACTGGATGACTAGTTGCCTCCTC
>ML839603.1:26377-42849 GCA_009831015.1 Picea engelmannii | reverse complement strand
ATATGATTAGCAGAAAGAAAGGCTAGCTTTCCAAAAGGCTTGGGAAGACAAAAATAAATTCAATATGGATTAGAGGAAGAAGGGAGCTAAGCCACCATTCTTCAGAAATAATCTACAGGGACAAAAAATGCCTAAAGAACCCAAAACGATTGACACAGGGAGTCAAAGGCCAAGGTATCCACCTATTCAATGTTGGGGTTGTAAAGGAGATCATATGTTCAGAGGTTGTCCTCATAGAAGTGTAAAAGGAATGATTGTTCACAATGTACAGTAAGCTGAAACAATGGAGGTCATGGGAAGAAATGTGCCAAGGATCTATGCATCCCTAGACAACAAGCAAGTAGAGTATCAGTCCCACACGATTGAAGTGGAAGGTATGATCAACAACCAAACCATTGCTATTTTAATTAATTCAGGAGCTAGTCATAGTTACATAGATCCTAAGATGGTGGAAAGTTTTCATTTGCCAAGAAGAAATCATGGGAAATCTTGGTTGGTGCTGCTAGATATAGGAGCCAGAAGATAAGTTAATGAGATGGTTAATTCATGCCTCATGGACATGAATGGACTGAACACCAAGGAAGATTTGAACATCTTGCCTTTAGGTTCCTATGAATGTCTAATTGGGATCGATTGGTTGGACCAATATCATTCTCTCCTAGAATGTCACAACAAATCATTTTCTTGCTTGGATGAGGAAGGGAAAATAAGGAAAGTGCAGGGAATTCCCAGAGCAGTAACCATTAGAGAAATTTTAGCATTACAGCTAAAGAAATGTTACAGAAAAGGGTGTCAAATATTTGCAGCTCATATGGAAGAGACACCTAAAGATAAGGTGCCAAATTTGGAAGATTATGTAGTCCTAGAAGAATTTGAAGATGTGTTCAAGGAAGTACCAGGACTACCCCCAAAGAGAGACATTGATTTCTCTATAAATCTAATGCCTGGAGCATCTCCAATGTCAAAGACTCCTTACAGAATGAGTACACTAGAATTGAAGGAGTTGCAAATTCATCTTGAAGAACTTATGAAGAAGGGGTATATACACCCAATTGTGTCACCTTGGGGTGCCCTAGTCTTGTTTGTGAAAAAAAAAAAGATGGAACTTTAAGATTGTGCATTGACTTCAGACAATTGAATAAAGTGACTATAAGAACAAGTATCCTCTATCAAGGATTGATGATCTCTTTGATGAATTGAAGGATGCAAAGATATTTTCAAAAATAGATCTCAGATTAGGATACCATCAGGTAAGGATTAAAGAGGAAGATATCAGCAATACCACCTTCAGGATGTGGTATGGTCATTATATGTTCACAGTGGTTCCATTTGGGTTGTCAAATGCACCAATTGTTTTCATGTGCTTAATGAATGGTGTTTTTCGAGAATATTTAGACAAGTTTGTCATTGTCTTTTTGGATGACATTCTTATATATTCTAAGTTAAAGGAAGAGAATGAACATCATTTGAGGATGGTGTTGCAAGTATTAAGGGAGAATCAGTTGTATGCCAAATTGAGCAAGTGCTCATTTTATCAGAAACAAATTCATTATTTGGGGCATATCATTTCAAACGATGGGATAGCAGTGGATCCTGAGAAGATAGAAGCCATTAGAGAATGGTTAGCACCGAAGAATGTGATAGAGGTGAGATCGTTCATGGTTCTTGCATGATACTACAGAATATTTATTGAAGGATTCTCAAAGATTGCACACCCAATCACTTCCTTGCAAAGAAAGGGTGTGAAGTTTCAGTAGACACTGGATTGCGAAAAGAGTTTCCAACACTTGAAACAATTATTGACAAGTGCTCCAATACTAAGGATTGCAAACCCAAATGAAGACTTCATTGTATACACAAATGCATGTAATGAAGGACTTGGTGGAGTCCTCAGACAAAATGGGTTTGTTATATGTTATGAATCAAGGAAGTTGAAGGAGCATGAAGGAAACCATGCCACTCATGATTTGGAGTTGGCAGCCATAGTGCATGCCTTGAGGAAATGGAGGCACTACCTCATGGGGAAGAGGTTTGAGCTAAGAACAAACCACAATGTTCTAAAATATTTATTTGATCAGCCAAATCTAAATGCTAAGCAAAGCAGATGGTTAGAATTTCTAAGTGAATATGACTTTGATATAAAGCATATCAAGGGGAAAGAGAATAAAGTGGTTGATGCACTCAGTAGGAGGATGCATGAACTACATGCTACAACCATTAGCATGTATCAGACTGATATTAAAAGAAAAATTCTGGAGGCTGCAAATGCAGATCTGCAATATAGAGAATTGGTAGCAAAGCTAAAACAAGGTAAGATGCCACAAAAGGTGGATAATTATAATTTTAGAATAGATGGAATACTGTTGCACAAGAAAAAAAAATTGTTCCAAATGTCCAGGACTTGAAATGTATGATTTTGCATGAAATGCATAATGTCCCTTATGCAGGGCACCCTAGATATCAAAAAATTGTGGCAGCGGTCAAGAGCCATTACTTTTGTCCAGGTATGAAGAGAGAGATCGATGAATAAATTGCTAGATGTATGGAATGCCAGAAAGTTAAAGCTGAGCATAGGCACCCAGCAGGGTTGCTGCAACCTTTGCCCATTCCTGAATGGAAGTGGGAAGTGGTGACAATGGATTTTATTATGGGATTGCCCAGAACAAGCAAGTTGCATGATTAGATCATGGTGATGGTGGACAAGCTTACAAAATCTGCCCATTTTATCTCACTGAAAACTACTCACAAGGCAACAAATGTTGCTGATATTTTCTTGAAGGAAGTGGCATGATTGCATGGAATTCCTAAAACAATTGTGTCCGATAGAGACCCGAAATTCACCTCGAATTTATGGAAAGGAATGTTCAAAGGATTCAGAATGAATTTGAACTCTAGTATAACTTATCATCTTGAGTCTAATGGATAGATAGAGAGGGTGAACAAAGTTATAGAAGACATATTGAGAATGTATGTGATGGAAAAACCATCGAAATGGGAGGACTACCTACACTTGGTAGAATTCGCTTACAACAATGGGTATCAGGCATTGTTGAATATGAGCCCATTTGAAGCACTTTATGACAAAAAGTGAAATACTCCAGTGAGCTAGGATAATCCAATTGATAGGAAAGTAGTTGGGCCAGAGTTGCTCAAGGAGATGGAGGACCAAATGATAAAAATTAAGTAGAATTTAAAAGATTCCCAAGACAAGCAGAAAAGTTATGCTGATAAGAACATAACCCACAAAGAGTTCAAACTGGGTGATCATGTTTTCCTGAAGGTGAAAGCTAACAGGAGTTCCTTGAAGCTGGGAAGCTATGCCAAGTTGCTTATATGATTGCATTTCCTGCATCTATGTCTGTTCATAATGTATTCCATGTATCATTGCTAAAGAAATATACACCTGATGCTAATCATGTTATTGATTGGAATGTGATTCAGGTGGAGAAAGAAGGCCCTTTTCAAGTGCATCTGGTGCGCATTTTGGACCAGAAAATCAAGCATCTCTGGAATCGAGACATAGGGCTTGTAAAGGTCCAATGGACTTGGTATGGTCCTGAGGATGCTACTTGGGAGCATGAGGATGCAATGTGTACATAATACCCGCATATTTTTGAGGATTTTTGAAAATTTTGTTGTATATGGGTAGATGATGCACTAAGGACAGTGCATAAATAAGGGGAGGGAATTGTAATATCCCTCGAACGAACCCAATTGTAAATGTAATGTAAGTGTACTTAAGCTAGTGAGTTGTTTTGACATCATTTTGTAATGCACCGTTCATGGCATAGTGCGCACATGTACTGCGCAGTAAAATGATGTAGTGTGCAAATTCTCAGATACTGCGCATAGTAAGGAGGTCAGCGAGCCTCGTGTATATGATATGTGTTATAGGCTGGTGAGCCAGTTAATATAAGCTAGGATGCTTATGTTTTGGTATTAGGCCAATGTGCCTAGATGTTAAAAGCTAGTGCGCCTATTTTGTATATGTCTCATGATTAATATAAAATACATCGTTTACCACAGACTGACCATGATAAAAGAGATGAGGGATTGAACTCCACCAGTTAGGGAAAGGGAATGCCAAAATTTAAGGGAAAGGGATAAGCTAGAGAGCTTAAGCCAAAAAGGAATATTATATTAATATTTCTTAAAACATAAAGTATGGATAATTATTTCATCTTGAGTTCTAAAGTTGGGGACAAGTGGACCAAAGTAGCTTCCAACATGACAAGTGTTAAGTTGGGGACATGCATACATATCGTGGGGTCTTAGCTCATTTTCACATCTTCACCATCATTCTTACGATCATCTCTCCCAGGATTCCTTCCATCATTTAGTCATCCAGTCAATGATTCAATGACCATTTCAGTCATGTAGTCAGTTATCCTTTAGACAGTCATTTCACTGTATCTGAGCCTGTTTCCATAACCATTTCCTGTTGGTGTACCTGGTTATCTTGGGAGCGGGATTGAATAAGCGGGTTGTCAGGCCCGTGGGAAAATGAAGAGGCGGGTTGTCAGGCCTGTGAGAAATTCTTTGAGTGAGAGAATTTTTGGCAATTGATTTCCTGAAGGTGCTAAATTGCAACTACAATGCTCTAAGACTTTCTGTCGGGCCTGTTGTTGAAGCCCTAGAAGGGAAGTGGGATAGTCGAAGGATTGTTGAGCAGAGAAGGGACACACTTCCTTGGGTGGGACATGCATGTAGGGAATGAGAGGTTGTAGGCTGTTAGTTGAGTGACCACCTGAGACAGAGTATTTCCTATTGTCTATGAGCTTTTAGCCTGGTTAGGAATCCCGTTACCCGAGTGGAGTTCAGTCCTAGCTCGGGGGTGACTCATTGTTGAGAGTGATGAATAGTGTAGTCTAAGGTTGGGAGGTTTGTGGATGATCTGCACGCAGTTGGTGACAATATTTCCAAGATAAGTACCAATCGTGTGATAAATTTACATGTTGCATTATTATTTACGTGCTTATGTTACGGTTTAGCATATGTGTGATTATAACTGTATGTATGTCTATGGGTATTTCCCTGTATATGACGCATGTCTGTGTTTACTGTTATTTTAGTATGAAATCGTATATTTCTATAATGTAATTGTTTTTTTACGTTTATATGTAAATCTTTCGCAAGAGTGTTGTATGTATATGTTATAATTGCATGCAGTTTGAAGAGAAAATTTATGTGGCATAGCTCAGTTGAATACTGGGTATGTTATAGTATGTTCCACAGTGAGAGAACAAAGGCGTTCCCTCATGTAGTGTGGTTAGGCCATGGGTGGTCGGGGACGTTACACCTGCCCTAGAATTAATAAGAGAAGAGGTATTTTGTTTGCATCCTTTGGAAGAACATCAGCAGTGTGAAGCTACTAGGATAAGAGAAAGTATGAATAAGAATGGAAAGAGGACCCCAGGGACTCAGATCACAGGAAAGAAGGCAAGGAAGCTCACTAAGAAGAAAGCCAAGTTAGAAAAACTATAGGAATTTCCAGAGAAGACTTTGTAAGAGATAGATCTGCAGAAGTTGAACCTCGATGGAAAAGAAGAACAACGCAGAATGGTACTTCACCATGGCGAAGAAATATGACTGTTGGAGGCACCCCAACTGTTAGAACAATTCTCCAGAATGGCTAGAAACACAGTTATTGACGAAAATATCATTGTTGGACCATTGAGACCATGCCACAATGGATGGATGCGCATTGATGGATGTATTCCTACCCATTGGAGGGATCTGCTATGATGCTTGCCTATTTAATGTGTCAAATGCTGCGCCGAGACCACTTTTTGAAAATCGAGATATCTGAGCTAACAGAGAATTGATTTCATATCGCACTATTCTTTCTATAGCTCGCCATTCAATGGATTACCTTTCTTGTTTGTTCGCCTACCCAATTTATTTTATTACAAGTGTGAATGTCGGGCGAGAGTAGCGCAGTAGAGAAGTCTGTGGAAGAGATTCTTGTAGACCTCATGACTGAGAAAGTCATGTCTGTAGGAATATAAGTATCGTTGACTGGCAGATTGCAAGCATCCCATGCTGGCCCTCGACCAAGTTTTGAGGAAACATTGGTCATGTTTGACCACTTTTGGGACTTTGACAGGCTGGTCAAATATGGAGCACCTAGGTGGAGTGGAGATCATGGAATCTCGCTTGTTTTGTGGGCTTGTGGACCTAGAAAAGGGTTTTAGGGTTTATGTAACAGGTTAAGGGATGTCAACCCATGGGTTCAACCATGATTAGGCCTTTTTGTAATGTATAAATAAGTAGCTAAGCGATGTAAGTTAGTGTGCTAGTCTGTCTAAGTTGGCTTCGTACAAGAATATGTAAAGGTTGTTAAGTGTAAAGAGAATTTGTTGGCTTTTGGGCATACTATGTGTTGATACTTGAAAAACTAAGTGCAAGAGATTGTAAGAGGCTTTTTTCTATCAAGGAGTTGGATCTGTGACTTGACTTGGTTTTAAGGAAGGTGGATCTAGTGCGTTGTGCGTAGATCACCTGTCCAGTGCAATGCTTGGCTCTGTGGCTTTGTACATAGGATAAAACACATGTAAGAGATTGCAGGCTAATAAATAAGAAGAAGAATAAGTTGGTGGATGTAGCCCCACACTGGGGTGAACCATCTATATCATGTGTTGATGTGCTTTGTGTGATGTTGTTGATGTTGATTATGTGATTACTTTCTTAGTGTTGTTGATGTTAATGTTATATGAATACATATAATGTTGTATCTTATTGCTTAGTGATGTGAATGAATTCTAGATCTGATTCCATGCTATGTGCTAAGTAACTGGAAGAGTTAGATCTTGATTATTACTATGTTGTTCTATAATAAGGGTTTGATCTTCGATGTGAATGAGATTCAAGAACTAATGCATGTTGTTGTTTGGTGTTCTATTAAGTGTTGTAATCACAGATATGTGTCCCAACTTGGTTGTAGACACCTGAGTCTTGCAACCCCCCTTCCTCTACCTTAGGTGAGACTTCATCTACTTCGTAGGTGTTGTCGAAAGGGTTGGTAGTTAGGGTTTTGTTGGTGCGTTGTTTAAGCATTAAACCCTAGTTCTACCCCTGTGCCAACATAATCATGCATGCAAGAAATACAAGTGGTTTTTAAGCACACATATGTTCCCCACCCTTGTAACCAATGTTGGTACCCCTTTGAGTGGTAGCGCATTAGACAACACCTATATACGGATCAAACTAGATATCATAAATCCCTTCATAGATAAATTGATTGGTCGCCTAACTGTTATAGTGCCACCAAGAACAACAACTGAGAAGATACTCTCTAGTACCTGGGTAGTTGGGTAGTACGGCTAAGGGCACAATCTAGCCTCCTTAGTTGGTGCCCTAAGATATTGAGCCGAGTACTACTGTTGGACCCCGCACGTATATCAGAGAGATATAGCACAGGGAAAAACCTTGTCTGTAGAAACCTTGAATACCCTACCCCTTGGGATGGAAATAAAAATAGAATAGACAAGATTTATTGCCGCACAATTGTGCCTTCTGCATTTTGGTTGCGAAATTACTACACATTTCTTGATGTTAAGCATTTTGGAATTTCATCACTGTAGTATTATTCATGCCGAAGTATAACTCCATAGGAGTAAACAACAATGAGTCTAATGGTCCTACCAGCACACTTATTTGGGACCTATCCCATTAGGTTCCTCTCTTTTCCCTGACTCCAATGATACCTATCATTTTTAACACATTATTTTTTGTGGACCCGACCCTTCTCCGACACCCTTATTTGGCCCCTATCCCATTGGATCCCCCTTTTCTCCTTGATTGCAGTGGTACCTATAATTTGACACCCTTCTTATTAGTGGTCCCACCCACCCCTCTAGACCCCTTGTGTTTCCCCTATACCATTTTCCTACCCATTTTTCCAAATGGACAACACTTGAGCCAAAGAACTCAATACCTTGATTGTTGAAAACCAACAGAACAAGGAAGACATCAATAATATCAATGCCAACCTTAGCTCAATAAATTCGGCTATTGAGACCCTCAAGGACCAATGTACCCACATAAAAGACCTAAAATCCACCCTTGAACACTTCATGGACCATTCCTAGAACCCTTCATCTTCTAAACAACCATCTTATCAGGATGACCATGACTCTTCCCATTACCAAGGTCCTCATACTACCCACTTTTCTCGAGACCTCTTCCCTCCCAGAATTGAGGTGAACAAATCTGATGGATTGCATCCCATAGGTTGGGTCACCCAAATGGAACATTATTTATCTTTGGATGGCATTATTGATGATTTAGCCAAGCTTCGTTATGGTTTCCTACATCTGGATTTGGAATAGTGGAAATGGTGGCAATGGCAAAAAAATGCCCGCCAAGGGTATGTTTCTTGGACACAGTTTGTGGCAGAACTTTATGACTAATTTGACTCTGAAACACACCATTTAGGTTGTTTGATGAAGTTGAAGAAGTTTTGGACAGTGGAATACTTTATTTTCACATTTGAGCACTTGGTTTTCAGAACGTAGGGCTATTACACATCGAAATTACTCACTTCGATAGTGTCACAAGTGTTGTCATTATAAGTGTCGCAAGTGTCGCATTTTGCTCACAAGTGTCGCAAGTGTCAAAGAAAGAATACTACCATGATGTCTATGTCATGCCTATAATGACATGAGAAGGACACTTGAAACACCTCAAATATCTTATTTGGAAGAAGAGAAATGAGTCAACAGGATTATGAACCTCTTGCCATCTAAAAGCACCCAAAAAACTGAGTTTTTGGAGGGGAGCGCTCCCCTATACCTCTCAAAAGAGTGCTGGCACCCCCCCATAAGCTACCAGGGAGAGTTATAACACTCCTTTTCCCTTTTTCAGGAGTGGTCCTACCCTCAGGAGTGTTGGTGCTCCCCTGTACACTACTAGGGAGCGTTATAACGCTCTGAGTGCCCTTTTGAGGGAGCGCTACCTATTTTGGGCAGCAGTTGATTTGTTGAGAATAATGGGGAAAGGATATTTTCATTCTTAGAAGGCAGTTGGATTTGAATCCTCAATCAATCCATGATATTAGGGAAGATCCCTAACTAAAGGAGGAAAATGCTCAACTCACCCCAAAGCTACCTCAAGTTGTTGAGCCTCTCCAAGGCTATATAAACAAGCTTTCTCATGGTGAAAGGAGAGCTTGATGGAGAATTATACCAAAATTATGATATCATAAGTGATACACAGTGGAGAGGAGAGTAATCAGTGAAGTTGTTTTCATTCAGATCATGGATATTTTGAGCAAGGGGTAGACAAGGAGGACTTGACGAAACTATTGCAATCCATCTACAGCTGTAAGTAATGTTTTGTCCTCATTAATATAATTTGCTTGGCATGTTTCTTTCTAATTCATGTTCAATCTCACATGAATTTTTGTCTTTAGTAGATAGACCTATTTCGGACTAATCTTGATAGAGTAGGAAGTGGTCGTACTTTGTTTGTCTATAGGGCTTATCGAGGGGCGAAATATTGGAGCTCAATTCGGAGCATGCAAGGACAAACACTGGTAAAAGGTACTTCTTTTCTCCTTCCTCCTCACACACTAGTCCACCTATATCTAAAAGGAATTCAGTGACCATGATAAGAACTTTCTATTTTAGAGCTAAGAGTCTAGCTTTTTGAGGAGATCTACCTGTCCGCAGGGAGATTTTCCTTCAACAGAAACTGGCGACTCCACTGGGGATCGAATTGAAACTTTTAGTTTTGATTTTTCCTCATAGACCTTGTTTTACCCTTTGTTGTTTTCTGACCTTGTTCACCCCTTCATATCTGATTGCACTTGCTGATTGACTCTTTAACCCATCACATTCAACTTGACTGTCAAAATTTGACTGAAATTTTGGGTTTTTGGACATTTTTATGAGTTTTTTGAGCCTAGTGCCCCTATGCCCATGTTAGTAGAGCGCTAGCACTCCCTGGAGGTGTTGGAAAGAGCTCTATAATGCCCTGGTGTCCCTTACACCAGAGCTCCAGCCCCTTTTTGCACAAAATCTCTTCAAAAATTACATTTTTTGGAGGTCCATACCCTATTTTTTACTTGCTAAGCTTCTTTGTGATTCAATGATTCTTCCTTTGACCTTTGACATGCTTCCTCCTGAGAAGTAAACACCTTGTTGTTTAGATTTTATGCCCTTCTTCCTTATTTTTGAGTTTTTGTTGTTGAAAACTTGAAATCAATCCGCTGTTTTTTTTCTCTCCTATCCGACTGAGCAAGAACTCCAGTGAAGGACATCTGAAGTCTGTGACTCTTCTCACTTGGTTTTTTGAGGTCATCATTCTTAAACATCTCTCTTTTGTGTGAATTGTTTGATTTTTCTTTGTTATTTTTGTTTTCTGTTTGCTTCTTATTTCAATCATAGCAAGAGGGTGTGTGTTGTGTGTGCGAAATCTGATCATACTTGTATGAATCTCCTTGATCTGAAAAGGTAGTTGATAGGAGAAGTTTTTGTATTGAATTAGTCATCATTTGCATACAAACGAAAAAGATACATTTTAGTGCTTGATTTGCATATTAGAAGGCGTTTTTGAAAATGTTTTAGCATTGCATTGGATTTGGTTGAGAACCAATTGTTTGAGGACTTTTCATATTAGTGTTTGAAAGTGAAAACGACTCCTTCTCTTTCCCTTAAATAGGCGTTCATTGAAAAGAAACAATTGCTTATCATATTCTATGCATCTTTTGGGGCATTGATTCATCATTCCATTAGTTTCACTTTTGTGCACCCTTTGAGTAAAGAACAACTATAAAATGAATGCTAATTAGACTAGGGTTAGCACTTTGGATTAGGTTGTGAGTACAACTCTCCAAATTTTTAAAACAAACATTAGCATCCTGAGTTAGGGAGAGTCAAATCCAATTGTCATATTGGTTTTCTGGGATCCCCCTCTCACACAAGGGTTACGCACGAGGTCGCATTCGGGCGAATTACAGAGATTATCCCTCCATGGTTCAACTGTTTGTAGTGATCGGATCGTATATTGGGGGTACTGGAAGGTATACCCACGATTATGTGTGGGAGCCTTTCGGGTTGATTTCAGACTTGTTATCCTGCCCATACATTTCGGATCGGACTATCGACTATACCTACCCAGGGACTCACTGCAAATTGGTGTCTTTAGTTGCCATAATCTTTAGGTACTTACACAAGGTGACGGTGAAGGGAAGTCTCACTGTACCTGGAACAGACATTGGTCAAACTCACTCGGGCTCCTTGGAGGGTAAATCCACTATTATTGCGTGGAAGCTTGCACCAAGGTGAAAGTCAGTTAAGCAGGTCACCATTGTAACTATTCCACCATATCCCAACCCCTTCTCGACTTGATCACACGACGTTGGATTTCATCACCAACTAGTATGGTCATCGAGAGAAGCTTTGTCTGCTTGGTTGATTCCTATATTTTATTAGTGCATGCTATTTCTTTTTGTTAGTTGGCCCCACATTTTCAGTGTGTTCTGTTATTTTCCACAATTGAGCCTATAGATGATAAATGTCTTCGTCGATCACGTAGGATGCAAGGGCTGCCTCCGGAAGGCTATCAACCCTTACCTCCTAACCCTCCAGAAGACAACTACTATAGAGAGGTAGAAAATCAATCTGACACTGAAAGTGCTATTGCTCCTCCATAGATAACTTAGAATACACTTTGGTCACGGTTGAAAATCCCACCACACCTGTGTCGGTAACTCCTCTTGAACCACTTTTGGTTCGTTTAGACTCCCTTGGGAATGTCATAGATGAAGAAGTCCCATGATTACCGGAGAGGATATTTACTGAAACATATATTGGATCCACGAAACCCATATTTGGTGATGAGTATAGGACTCCTATTTGTCCTAGCACTGTAGTAGAAACCAATCCCACACTTGCTTGTTCTGTATGGAGGATCTCATCGAGACGTGATCTCTATGAACATTTCAAATCTATTTGACAACCCTTTCAACCTCATGACCCTCCTAGTGAAATAGGACCATCCGGTCAAACCATGAATCACCCAGTCGATCAGGTTATTCACCCTACTTCTACACCAACACAAGTCCATCCTAATGTTGGACTCATCACCTCTACTCGTCCCCAAATCACTTCAATCTCTACCCCTATTTCTACAATTTTTTACTCTACAGTGCAACATGTTCCACACGATCCTGCTGGGACATCTTCTCACCCGAGAATGTAGACCCCTGCTAGCCAAACACAACCAGCTGGAGGGAAACCACCATCCAATGAACCATTTCCTCCTGGAGGACTACCTTTCCATGGTGGGCCTACCCCTCCCAAGGGACAGTCCCCTTTTCATGCTCCTCCTGGAGGGAAACCTCCATTTTCCAGTTATACCGCAGTTATAAATCCACCACTGGCAGGGGGGAAACCCTCGTTTGCTGGAAACCCTTCACAATCCTGGGGAGTATCCTTAGGAGGAATTTTTACCCAACCCCACGTTGGGGGGCACTTGTATAATAAACCACTAGGAGGAGTATCCAATTCTATCCCTTCCGGAACATCTTACGGGCAATCTTATCTGGGCGACATCCAAAATACCACCTGGAGTTCTCCGGGACCACAGTCTTATCCTCCTCATGGGCCTCATGTGTATCTGCCTCCAGGATCTACTCCTTACCATTCTCAAGGCCAAAATTTTTATCCTCCTCACGGGAAAATAAATCTTCCGGCCTATAATGTTCAGAACCCACCACGTTATGCCAATGTTTCTCATACACCATTGAATCCTTCTTATCCTGGCCAGCAACAACCGTATGTAGGAGGACCTACTGGTTACAACTATCCACCTAACCCAGTCTATGGTCCTACTTGTGTTCCTATGCCATACCAGTATCATTCGCACATTAACTGATAGCTACCTTTCCTTGCGACTTTGGATCTCCCAGACTTGTCTCGGTTAACTAATGATCCTATTTCTCATTCACCGGTTTGGCCAGTCATTCCAGCTAAACTTCCTTCTGATATTCCAAAATTTGATGGAAACCCTGGAGAAGATTCGAACAACCATGTGATGACTTTCCATTTGTGGTGTTCATCAAACTCCCTCATGAATGATTCTATACGTTTGCGTCTTTTCTAGTGAACACTTATTAGTTCAACAACAAAGTGGTATATTGAACTACCACGTGCTCTTTTCATGATTTCAATTCCCTTGCCATGTCTTTCCTCACACACTTTTAACTGCCTATTCGCTACGAGACGGGTACTGAACTCTTGACCTCCCTTCGTCAAACTAAATCCATGCATATCTATGACCATATTCATGAGTGGAGGCGATGATGAAGGATGATCAAGGCAGTCATTCCTGACATGCTCTTGGTGGAATGGTTTACTAAATCATTGTTACCCCCGATCGCTCGCGATGTCGCTATGGGTGGTGCGGTCACAGAGGAACAAGCCATTGCTCGGGCTCAGTACTTAGACTTGGTTTATTCCCAATCTGGTACTTTGTATGATTTTCTTCTGAATGTTTCTCGAGCTAATACCGATCCTTCTAAGACATCATCCTCATCTCATGCGGATGGTGTTATCAGTTCCGTCAAAACTCAATATTTTTCCAAATCAACTACACCCTCCTCTACCTCCCCCCAAACTCAGATCTCTGAGGTGAATTCAGTTCAATCTGCCCCTTCACAACAATCCGGAGGTAAGAAGAAGACAAAGAATAAATCAAAAAATAATAATGAACAACCCAAAAATCAAACACCTGCTACCGAAAAGAAACTACAATGGAAACTGAAATTCCTGTGTATCATTTGTGGTGACGATCAATACACTCAAGATTGTCCGCTTCGCAATGAAGTGGCCAAAATTTTCTAAGGGAAGTCACAACCCACTGTGCTTACTCAGCCTTTTCCACAGCAGCAATCCATGGTTGCTCAAACCCCCTCTCCTGGGGGCAGTTCTAGCGATCCTAATGATGAGGCCTCATCGAGTGCACATATTTATATGTTTAATGGGATCAATTTGACCACTCGCTCTAAGACCTATGACACACTCGGTAACCCTGACAAAGAAAAAGACACTAATGGTGTCGACACTTTACCGGATCCATCATCATCCTTTGTCAGTCTTCCATCGGTTAATCCTCCGTTTGGACCACTTCATATTGAGAAACCCACATTCGACGCTATCTTACACCCTCCTAAGAGCACTATCCGTAAAGCTACCTTTAATCCTAGTGCACGTGCTACCCAAAGCTGCAACATTGTTGAATATTTGGCTCAAGCACTATGTGCTATGTCTGTGTTAGAATTTCTACAACACTTCCCCAGTCAACTTAGAACGCTCTTGACTGCTCTTGGTGTTGTTGATCCTGATTCATCTAATCAGATCATGTTTAACCTGGATAATTATGCGTCTCGACTCTCCCACCAACTTGCTTTCCAAGTTGATGTTGTTGTTCACAATCAACAAATCCATCAAACTATTCTGGATGAGGGAGCCTCAACTTGTGTCATGTCTTTAGTGTGTTGGAGAGGTTTAAAATCACCAGCACTCAACAAATCCCCAATGATGTTACGTGCCTTCGATGGGTGAGGTTTTCACCCCCATGGGATTTTACAATCCCTGCCCATCCAATTGGGTGGAAAAACTGTTACTGTTGATGTCGAGGTGGTCGATGCTCCCCTTGATTACAACTTGTTACTTGGAAAAAGTTGGTTTTATGCTATGACTGTCGTTGCCTCGTCGGTCTTTCGATGTGTACAATTTCCTCACTAGGGCAAAATTGTCACTATTGATCAGTTGGATTTCTGCACGACCAATGCTCGCGCTCCTGCTACCAACAATATTCCTTTCTTGGGAGACCACAAGATCACATATGAAAGCGTTGGTGTTGGCTTAATAAAATATTCTAGCCTCATGGGTACCTTCCCTACACCACTTCCACCGACTACACATCATATTTCCACTGTCTATATGATTTCGACCGCGACTTATAAATATTTGGAATCATCTGACCCTTGGATTGTACCTTGTCCGTTGGAATTCGATGCACGATGTGACACTGTGCCACTTAGTCTAGTCGAAAGGTCATACGTTTATACTCAATCCGCTTCTCCCTCATCATATGCCCAACATATATTCGCACTTGACCTTTCCTGGATGCAATCACGGTTGAGTTCCTTGTCATCTGCGATCGACTACATTTCCCCAACTTTTCCTTTGGATGAATCTATTCTGGAAATGTTTCGCATTGACAAGTTACCTTGGGATAATAACTGTCACCGATCCTCTTTTCTTCCCCCTCATGAAGAAATTTAGGCAGATATACGATCTATCTCCCCTCCTGGTGTTGATTTTTCATCATCTCCCATGCTTTCAACTTTCGACAATTTGGATCCGGTAGTGGACATGGTGATTTCTTCGGTAGGATTATTGGAGCTTGATATCTTTACTCCTATCGCGACCCTCGACATGTGTTCCTTCTCAAGTGATTATCTTCCATCCAGCGAAGATCTCCTAAAGGCCATGAACACATTTTATCCATTGACATGGTACCCTTCTAGAGCATTATCCTCTTGGAAGCCATGATCCGGACGCAACCACGAGCATAGTTTCTCTTCTCTATGGCAAGCTCGTTAAAAAATTAAATGGATGTCCTGAGCATAGTTATTTTCCTGTGTCAAGTTCATTAAAAAATGAAACAGTCACCTCTCTTGAACCTTATTTTCATCCACCCTTCTCCTTTTTCTCATATACTCGAGAAATTGGTGATGACCTCAGAGCCGGTGAATGAATCGAAGCTTGGAGGGCATGTCTCCAGCCTTTGATGATCTTTTTGGAGTTAAGCCACTAGCTTTCAAGATGGGGGCATACCGATCTTAGTCTTTGTTCTTTCTTGTGCTCGTAAATACGTGAGAATGCATATGGGTAGACTTTTATCTCTTTTTTGGACCTATATGGATACACAAAAAAGAAACCCCCTGGAGTCTCCTTTAAGCTCTTTTCAGACTCTCTAAACATGAAAAGATTGTCGAGTGATCTTGCTTCCTTTCCCACTCGTTAAACGGTTTGAAAGGGCGTCTTTCGAGTGATAATTTATCTCTTTTCTGGCCTCGCAAGACTAACATTATGAAAAAGGACAACACTCGAGTCATCTTTAAGTTCTTTTCAGACTCTCTAAACATGAAAAGATTGTCGAGCGACCTTGTTCTCTTCATGCTCATTAAAGTATTTGAAGACAACGTCTATTGAGCGATAGTTTATCACTTTTTCGATCTCATTAGACTATTTTACGAAAAAGGAACTGAGAGAGTTCTCTTTTAAGTGTTTTTCCAGACTCTATAATCATGAAAAACCTTTGAGTTTTCTATCTTTGGACTCACTAAACAAAACATGGACAGGCCCATATGGGACTGAACCCTTACTTCTTCCAATTCATTAAATAAAGGAAGAGGAACTTACCGAAGGTGAGTTTTATCGAGCATGTGTTATCCTCCT